>PVIW01012930.1:0-29734 GCA_004026585.1 Noctilio leporinus | reverse complement strand
TATTGCTATAAATTTCCCCCTGAGAACTGCCTTTGCTGTATCCCATAGGTTTTGGGCTGTTGTGTGTTCATTGTCATTTGTTTCCAGGAACTTTTTGATTTCATCTTTGATCTCATTGTTGACCCCTTCATTGCTTAAAAGCATGTTATTCAGTCTCCATGAGTTAGAGAACTTTTGGGTTTTTCCCTTGAATTTGGTTTCTAGTTTCAAGCCATTGTGATCTGAGAAGATACTTTGTATGATTTCAATTTTCCTATATTTGTGGAGGCTTGTCTTGTGACATAGCATGTGGTCTATCTTGGAGAATGATCCATGTGCATTTGAAAAGAATGTGTATTTTGCTTCTTTGGGGTAAAAGACTCTGTATACATCAGTTAGGTCCATTTCCTCTAGAGTGTTGTTCAATGCCATAACATCTCTGGGGATTTTTTGTTTGGAAGATCTGTCCATTATTGATAGTAGGGTATTAAAATCCCCTACTTTTAGTGTGTTTCTGTCTATGTCTTTCTTAAAGTCTTCCAAGATTTTCCTTATATATTTTGGAGCTCCTATGTTGGGTGTGTATATGTTTATCAGAGTTATTTCTTCTTGATGGGCCTCTGATTGTTAAAGTCAGGGCTGATTCTGAGTGTCTGCCCCCAGGTAGGCTGGGCCTTCCACAGCCTGGCTGGGTTTTAGGGCTGCCAGTGTTCTGGAGCCCACAGGGTGCCCCCTCCCACTCCTGGCGGAGTTTCCTGCCCTAGATGAGCACCCAGCACTTCTGCAGGGCAGCCCGCAACTTTGCTGATCCCTATGACGACTGGCCCCGCCCCCGCAGTTCCAGGAGGAGGCCGCCCCTATCCTTCAACACTGTCTGGGGTCTACCTACACTGTCCCGCCCTTCCGGGGCGGGCACCACTCCTCCAAGCCAACCAGCTCTCCGTGGAGCCTTTCACACTGCCTCTGTGATGAGCCCCTCCCAGGCATGGGCGGTGTGGCCTTTGTCTCCGGCAATGGTGGATCAGTTGTCCCCGCTACTAGTTCCCGGCTTGCCAGTTCTCCGGCTCGCCATTTGGAGTTTACCCGGAGCCTGGGGGCCTGTGCGGTTGTGCAGGGCTGGGCCTCCCCCCTCACAGGGGCTTCTAGCTGCTGTTCCCCCTGTGACCCAGCAGCACCGTTTTCGTCCCTTTCGCCACCCTGCCGATGCACCCACAGGACTCTTCTCCTCCTCCTCTAGCCCCACAAGGAGCCTCCTCTCCCTGCTGCAGGAGTGAGTCTTTCACACAGTCCCTCCCCTGCAAGAGTTCAATTCCGCGTTCCCTACGGTGTTTGCCCTCGCTGCCCGCACTTCACTGTTGAGACTTCCAGTTGTCAGGGAGCCTGGAGTTGGCCTCGGTCAAATGCACCCCTCTGGGCAGAGCCGCCATTGCCCAGAGCCGACCTCGGCCCACCGGCCGGTTGGTCAGGAATGCCTCACCTACTGTCCTGGTGGCCTCCTCTGCCTCTGGGCTGTGCTCCCCTGTGTCCAGATGCTGCCCGTTCCAATTCCTAGGGTCCTGAAGATGTCTCACGCTCCCTATCTTGTCCTCTAGCTGCTTTGGTACTCAAGAATACCATCAGCACTGCTCTCTTCTCTGTCGCCATCTTCCCAATCTCCGGTTCTTTTTTGAGCTAATTATTTTACAGAAAATGGAATTTAAGAAATAATCATTGATAATTTTAACTCAAGGGATGCCAATGGAATTATTCTTCTTTTTGTCCCTCACCATTGCATATGCTCTTCTGCTAAATTCATATCTTCACTAATAATACCACCAGCCACCAGTTATCCTACATAGAAACTAGGTCCTGATTTGTGATATCTATGCAGACACTAAGTCCTGTCTATATTGCCTTCTCTAAATATTTCTCAAAATCCTCTCCTCTGCATCCCTGCCAGCTAACACCTCTATAATTCAGGCCCTCATAACCTCTTGGTCATCTCGTCTCAAAATGAATGCCCTTCATTTTATCCTCTTCATGTCACTGGTTTCTCTCAAATCCAAATGTTACCATACTACCATCTATCACACTAATTTATCAGCTACCCACTGCTTTCATAAGGAAGTCCTTAGCTTGTCGCATGAGTCTGTTCATGATCTAGTACTCACCTATCATTCCTTGTTCTAACTCCTTGTGCTCTAGCCTTATAAAACTACCTATTGTCCCTGTTCCAGGCTGTTTCACACTTCAGGTCTTTACATTTACTGTTTCAACTATTTCAACTTCAATGGGACAGACTCTTATACCTCTGGACCCTTGCATGTGTTGTTCCATCTTTTTGAACCATCATTCTATTTTCTGCATGTCCTTCATCCACCTAGTATTTACTTATTCCTGGAAATAGGAATTCAGGTATAAGCATTATCTCTAATATGAAGCTCCTTGGGCAGCTCAGGCTGATGTTAGAACTCCTCTTTGATCTCTCCATGGTATGCTATGCTGCCTTTATTATAGTACCTATCATACTGGGGACTTAGATGTCTGTTTTTTCTCACTAGGCCATTCTACACAGCCCTATGTCTCCAACATGTATCAGAGTGTTAGTTTCATGATAGATTTTTAATTATTGTGTTCCATTTACTATAGGAAGGACATAAACAAATAATAAAGATCTTCCAAACAGAGAAAGCTTGAAACTCTCAAAATTTTATACCTAAGCATACCTCTAAATAGAAACTTCCAAAAGCAAAATGGAGTCATTACCTACCTGGAGAAAAGTTTCATTGAGGCTTAGGTGACTTGGCCCAATGTGTACAATCACTTGTAGGATTAATTATAAAACTAGAAATATTTATGTGCCCACATATATGTGAGTTTCTTTCATTCTGACTGTACTCTATCTTGCTGGGCTTAGCATGATCCCCAAGTATTTCAGTTTGGCATATATGAAAGAACTGAAATTAACGTGCAGATACCCCAAGACATCTGCTCAGTATCATCTAGCCAAACTGGTACCCCAATAAGTCCTCTCTCTCACCTCTATTACCAAATGTCTTTCCCGTCCTTGAATGTGGAAGTATATCAGAATGTCAAGACAGATCTATGAGGCAGGACTCTGATTAATCCTGTTGTTTTACAGAGCCAAAGGGCTCCCTGCATCAACTGAAATATTTCTAAATGAACCCAGAAAGACAAGTGGAGAGCAAGCACAACAGAAATATGCACCTGTAAAAATAGCCCTGTAGTCACAGATGCTCATGAGCTGGGAGGGAGCAGTAACAGATGGCTATGTCTGTCCAATTTTCTAATCCTTGAGGTTGTACCTTTGTGATTCCATTCCATCTCTTTTCCCAGAATATGGTTTTGGCAGGCAGTAGGTCCCTTGGAATAAACAGTTTCTTCAAAGTCATTTCAGAATGGTACAGCAATCAAGGCCAACCCACATGCTACTCAGAATCTGAAACCCAGAGTAGTAAATATGAGTCATGCCCAAACTTTATCAGTAACCTTGTCAGGATGTTTCTGCATTTTAACCAAGTACTTGAGTTGATCAATGTCCCTTCTGAAAATGATTTATTTATTTATTTTTATTATTTATGGGAAGGGAGGAAAAGAAGCAGAGAAATATTGATGTGAGAAAGAAACCTCAATTAGTTTTCTCTAGCATGCACCCCAACAGGAACTAAACCTGCAAACCAGGCATGTGCCCTGAAAGCAACCTTTTGATTTGCAGGATGATACCTAACCAACTCAGCCACACCAGTTAGAGCTGATCGATGTCCCTTTTCTAAGTAAAGACTGAAGAAATTGGGCTCAGATGAAAGAAGAGCTATTTAAGCAATGTTATTTGCTGACTGTCAGCCACATGCCTAGACACAGGTAAGCCATGTTGTACTAATTCCTGCCACCTGCCTGCCACTAGGGTACCGCCTATATGGCCAATCAGTTTCCTCAGTTAGAAAAGTGTCTGGAACTTTGGGTAAACATTGTTTAAAGCTGATCATTTAAATAGGTTTTCCCCAGAACATACTACCAGTATCCTGGCAGTTATTAATGTTTGAAATATTTTACTGTGATTTAGAAAATGTAAAACACAATATTTTTCAGAATCACTCTGAGCTCTATTTTGATAGCATCCTCTGTAAACTTCCTGAGTCCAGTAATTAAGGGAGATTATATTTTAGTTTTACACAAGTGAAATATATTTCTCCATATTTAATTGTTTATCATATAATATAAAGGAAATGTTTTTTCACCAAGCCCATGTTGATGCCCCCAGGTTCCATTCAAGTGACACCAGTGTTCCATACAAATATTATTACCTTCTATGAGTAGCAGGAGTGAGCAAAATTAAGAGATAACATGCTAAGAAAATTGGGCTTAACCCATAAAACATTTTTGAGCACTTACTGAACATTGTGCTAGGCCCCATAGAAAAATATTATATTGAGGAAGTTATCTCTGACCTCACAGAGCTTTCCATCTGAGAGAGATAAACAACTAACTTTAATGTCTAGCAGGATATAAGGGGAAGGGCACACTTACATAGCACTGAATATATGCCAAGAGTTTAAATTCCTCATTTCACTAATCCCTACCATAGCCCTCTGATTATATATTATCACCTTTCCAATGGTGGAAAAATTGAGGCTCAGAGGGGTTATGTGATTTGCCCAAGGGCCACACATAGTAAATCACTGATTATACATAAGCCCAGGTCTGCCATATTCTACGTAGCCTATGTTTTTCTCTAAACTGAACCATGTTTCTATTCAATAATGGTAGCTACATGCTGGGTGACTAAGCAAGAAGGAGTTAAGAATGCTGCTATAGATATCAGAAAGGGCTTCATGGAGGTGGCATTTGAGCTGAGACTTAAAGGAATAGGAGTTAAATAGGGAATTCATGGGAAAGAATATGTCAGACTAAAGAAACTAAAGGAGTGTGAACTTCTTCATTCATTCAACACACATTTATTTAGCACATATATGTGTTGAACCCAGCTCCAAGTACTGAGGAGATAGAGGGAAACAACAAGCAAATAAATGCCTTCTTTCAAGGCACTAAGGTTCTAGTGGAAGAAATAGGCCTAAACAAGCACTATAACAAATTGTGGGCACTATAACAATTGTGGCTGTAAAGTGTTGCTCACTGTCATGTTGAGAGTGATGTTGGGGCAAAGAGAGGAAGAAAATATTTTGGATAAAGTGATCAGAGAGGGTTGTCTGGGGGGTTGACATTTGAACAGGGAGTGGGATGAAGTAAGGAACAAGTTGTGTTGATATCCACAGGAGGAGTTCCCCAGGCAGAGGCTGTGAGGAGGGAATGAGCTCAGAGGATTCCAATGTGGCAGAGGCGGTATGAGCAAGGGGACATGGTAGGAGATGAGACAGGGAGATGGGCAAGGGCTGACACCAGAAGGCTTTGGATTTCAGTCTTAAGGTAACAAAAAGCCCCAACAGGGTTCTGAGAAGAAGCATTACATGCTGATACATTTTAGGGACATTTCTCCAGGGGCAAGAGGGGAAACAGAAGGCTGTGGTGGCCTGGGAAAGGAATAAGCAGGGAACATGGTCTGATCTGGGGTACATTTGGGTGATATTTCTACTGGATTTCTGGCCTATTGAGGAAGAAAAGTTGCTAAGAGCCTAGGATTAAAGGTAGATTCTACACACCTGAGATAAAATGACTGACAGTGAGCTCAGGGTTTCCATGAAAGAGGGGAGCCACCAGAAGATACTATGGAGAAATAAAGGTCTGCAAGTGACTTGGAGGATAAAAAGGACCACAACCCAAATAAGAGTGTTCACTGGAGAGGGAAGTGTTCAGTGAGAGCCAGATAATTAATGAAGCATCTATATCTAGATTAAGAGTGTACATGTTGTTTGTAATCTAGTAGAGGTTCTGAAGAGTGTAGCAAAAAAATGTTAGGAGGGAAATGATTGCATCTGATTCAGGGAGAAGGAAGAACAGAGCCACAAAGAGTGGGCACTTGGAAAAGATGGTGACTGGAGGAGAATTTTCAATTTGGATGAAAAACATAGGTGAGTCATGGGGGAAATAACTGACCTAGAAATTTCCACAGAACAAGACCTAGAAGTCTCTGATGGATTGAGGTCACTAATGAATTGAAAGACGTGGACCTCTCTGAAACAAACCAGCTGCCCCTGGAAATCTTAGATCAGGTAGGCTGGCAATGGGCTTGTTTGGGTCTCAGGAGGCCTCACCACGTGCTGGATTTAAAATCAGCTCCAGATGGATGGGAGGCCTTTCTGGATGGAATTCTTAACAGCTTGTCCTAACTGTGACTCTGAGTAAATAAATTAAAAACGGCATCATTGATTTTAAAATAATTCTAGGTGAGATCATTGCCTGTATTTTCTGTTTTCCTTTACTCGACTTGCACTCATTCCACAGAGATCTGATTTCAACCAATTTCATTTGATCAAAATAGCTCCCACCAAGTTCACCAGGGCCCTCCTTCCATGTTGCTTGACCCAATAGGTATTTTCAGCCCTTATCAGATATCTCAGTTCTGACCAACCCTTCTTAGAGAAACATTTTCTTCTTTTACATTTCCATAGTGACACCCCCCTTCTTGGGTATGATCCTGTTCCTTTGCCACTCATTGGCTCTATAATGCTCTTTTATTTAGCCTTTAAAATGTTGGGGTTGCTTAATCCTTGATTATAGGCCCTTTACACTTCTCATTTTATCTCCTCTACATAGGCAAGCTTGTTCAGATCCATGATTTCAACTGTCTGATATAATGGTGGCATGTGAAAGTGCTGTGGGAGTGTTCAGAGGTATATATGACTAAAGTATGTGAGAGGTTGCTTGAGTTTGGTTATTGCTACTAATATGGAAAATGTGGCCTTAGAGTAGATAATAAAGCCAGAGGAGACATATACAGAGGAATAAAAGAGAACCTAAGCTAGATAGAACTTTGGGAGGACTATTCACTGAACTGGAAGATAAATAGGCACCAATAAAAAGAAGTACTTGCAGTTATCATTCATCATGATTACCATTATTCTACAAGTTAGGTTCTTATCTGTACATTTCAAGACCTATATTTATTATCTATGCATTCATTTTTTATTAGCATTTCCTACCTTTCACACATTGCCTTTATCCAAAATATTAATGTATACCTTTCCATCAGTGTCTATTAGGAAAAAATAAAATAAAAAAATAAATAAGTAAAAGGAACCATATCTTTATCAATTATTTTATCAAGAGAACAAGTATGATAAAAGATCATTCGAAACTAATCAACAATGATTATATCATGCAACTAAAAGAAGTAGGTTCTACTTTTTAAAAATCCACAATACAGCCAACTCTCATGAATAAACAAGGCAGTTATCTACAGTGTGTCTCATGGAAACCCTGCTATTAAACTCACTGATCTGCTCTAATAAATTACCTGCTTTGTTGACATTTGTACGCTAATTTCAAAGTTAACCACACATTTTCTTGATAGCCCACCTCTTCATTTTCTTTTATTTTCAGACTGTCTGCTGAAACAATCCATTATAAAGGGGGTAACACCTTGTAAGTCCAAGCCTTGACTTGTAATTCATTCAATAATGCACAAAATTTCCTCTCTGTATCTGTATAAATAATCTTACAGCCCTTCCTTACCTCCTCTAAGAAGGCAGGTGGTAAGAGTACAACTAAGAAAAAGTTTTGAAAATTCAAATGCAACCATTGCCCTTACTCAGTGGTAAGTTTGAGAGAGTCTCAAACTCTTATGTTCTCCATAGCTTTAAGGCTTGGACAGCAGGGAACTGCCTCATGAAAGCCACTGTTGATTTATTACAAGTGTATTTGCAGAATAAAAGCCACACCTGGCTTCAGGTCTACCTGTAGACATATTCATCCAATTAGATCCTCAAAATTGCCTAGGAAGGAGCTATTTTCCCCCATTTTGCAAATGAGACAAGAGAAGCTCAAGGCTGAGCAAACTGGCCCAAACTACACAGCTAGAAAAGGGCCACACCAGTGCTTAATTTTTCATATTTTCTAATTCCAACTTGCACACTTGGCAACATTTTTAACAAGAAGGAATAAATCCTTTCTCAACGCAAGGAATAACCATTTAATAACCTGAGTTAATGCACCTCTAAAAATGATTTATATCTTTACTATGTTGGGTCAAGTTTATTCAAAATTTTCAAAAATTGATTTATGAGCATCAGGAGAAGGTGCATGGAGCTTTACGTATACAACAGAAATAATAATACTTAACATTCACATGTAACTTCACATTTTGTAAATATTGACAATTGAAATTTATTTCCTAAATAGCTGTTATAATTATTTCACAATACAAATCACCTAGACAGCTATCCCTTTTTTTTTTTTTCTTTTCTTTTCAGAGAGAAGAGAAGGGAAGGCAAGAGAGAGGCTGAGAAACATCAACATGTGGTTGCCTCTGGCCCACAACCCAGGCAAGTGCCCTGACCAGGAATCAAACCATGACCCTTTGGTTCACAAGCCAGCACTCAATCTACTGAGCTACACCAGCCAGGGTGACAGGTATCCTTTTTATCAAACAGAAATGTTTTAAAGATCAATTTAACACCACTTTAAACATGCAGAGCTCAGAGCCTTATTCTGGTGGAACACATTCTTGAAGTCTTGAACATTTAATTTATAATGAGCTTCAATAAATTGTACTCTTTGTCAGTTTCATGTGATAGAGGTCACACACAGGCTGGAACTTAGTTGCAGACAGACAATCTACAGGACATTTTAGTCATTTTCAGCTTGAAAAGCAGAAGATTCCAAACTCATGATAATTAAATGTTGATAATCTCTTTGACCCAGAAATTAAATACTATTGAACCTGTTCAAGTTCTTTGCAAGTTTTCAGAGAGAATGGCTGCAATGCAGATTTTATTGCATTGCGTGAGTAAGATTTTATATAGTCTAACAAAACTTTGATGCTTTCAAGGTAAAGGACGTGTTTGAGATTAGAGGATTTTATATGTGCGAAGTGGTTTGGACCAAGAGAGCCACATGTAAGCTCTTTACATATGACCTTGACTTGCCTTCACTAATTAGTTTTTATGTGTTCAGTTCATCAACAAATAAAATAGAAGACCCAAGCCCACTTTCTTAAATTATAAAATGCTTCTCTCTCCCCCACCATCAGACTTGTACTCATTTCAGCACTGAAAAAAAAAGAAGTCATCACAATTCCTAATAGCTTGCTTCTGTTTCCGCTTCAATAGATGTCCTGTAGATGAGAAGTCACAAAACAGCTTTGCATCCCATCAAGTTGCCTCTACCCGAAAACAGCTGCAATGCTTATCTAATTAAACCTCAGCACCAAACTGTGAGCTTCTGCATCAATCATTAATATTGTATTTTGGATCACTTTAAATTCTGACTGAGGGTATGTGGCTCCCTGCACACTGGTCTCTAAAGGAGATTTTCAAATAATCTTTAAGTGGCATTGAAAAAATAAAATAAGCTGCCTGCTGTTTGATGAGCACTCCACTGCACCCTGCTGCACCCTGATTAGCTGTTAATATTAATTGAGAGATGAATATTACTTATTCAAAAATACCAAAGATTTTTTTATTCTTATTAAAAGAAAAATGCATTTTTCCTTGACTCAAAAAATGTGGCTTCACGGCCAAATTTTAAACAGCACCAAAGAATGGTGGTTTCTGGGTCTTTCATCCCCAGTTTATTGCCATTACATGGAATCACATCTTTTCTCTGTGGGGCTATCCATAAGTTAGTGAACTGTGATCTCCACAGTGAACTTGTGGGATTTACATATTCATACCCTAAATATGGAATGTGGAAATGCTCTTACAGAGATCTGATGGCCCAGAAATATTTATGTAAATCTCCATCCTGCCAAGGTGCATGTTGATGCACTTGGGTTCAAGCTCATAAACTAAGAGAAACGGTTTCCTACATCACTATTCTAAAGGACTAAAGCCAACAGGCCTAGTCAAATGGGACTATTTAGACAAAGAGAAACTGGCAAAAGCCAAATGAATGTCTGCTTCCTTCTAGCATTCTAGGAAAAACACCAAGCTTCTGTGCCAAGGCATACTGCTCTTCTTTGTTTGGAAAAACACCAACCTACTCAAAACCCGGGGATGCAGTCAACACTAGGTTCCAGAAATATGTATGCAAGATAGACTTCCTAACAAAGAACAACTGGCAAAAACACAACATGCATCTAGCTCAGCATAAATACAGCTTAAAAATCATGAGGAAATAAGCCACAGTGTGAGAATGACCAGGTTCTCATGCTCACAAGCCATACTGACTGGGCCTTTGCCAGGCTGTTTCCTGGCACTTAGCCATATCAGCTACAGAGTGATGCGGAGTTTCAGAGAATACAAATAAAAGAAAGAGCATGATTCAAGAGTGACAAAAATATAAGGAAAAAGAGAGCAGTCTCAGGGTGGCTTACTGCAGATCAGAAAAGGCTAAAAGATTTAGGAGCAGACTGAAAGCCCATGTGAAAAAGCCTCATGAAGGGAGTAATCAGAGGTGTCTCCCAAGTCTACTAAACAATTCAAAAGATTGGGACGTAAGGATTAGGACCGTGTCAATTTAGCTCAGCTGAAACTACATTTCTCAGAATATTTTGCACTCTCATGTGCTCAAGTGTGTGTGTAATTCTGGGAGAAAGGCAAGAGACATTTTGCAGGTGATAAAAAAGAAGGATATATAAAGTGCGGGCCTATGAACCCAAAGGTTGCAGGTTCGATTCCCCAGCCAGGGCACATAACAAGGTTGCAAAACAGGTCTCCAGTCAGGTCTGTGGCTGGAGGCAGGTGAAAAGCAACCATACATTGATGTCTCTCTTACACTCTGCCTCTCTCTCTTCCTCTCTTTCTAAAAATAATTAAATAAAATCTTAAAAAATAAAAAAGAAGAAGAAGAAGGATATGAAGTAGCAATAGTGTGGCTTTTTAGTTTTTAAAGGTCAGAGCAGGGCTAAGAGCTTTTGTGCAGTTCCTGACATTGTTGTTGATTGGCCTGCTTACCCTATTGGTCTGCAGAAGCTCTAGCTCCTACTGTATTCCCTCCATCAACTTCTGTGATTTTGAGGTCAGGAGAATGTTCACCTCACTCACAAATGTGCCAGCTGTTCATGGTAGACACCCCTATCATCAAAGTTGGCTCTGGGAGGCCCTGGCTGGTAGCACAGTGGTTAAGGTGCCGGCCTGCAAACCCAAAAAGGTTGCAGGTTCCATTCCCCAGCCAGGGCACATAACCAGGTTGCAAACCAGGTCTCCAGTCAGGTCTGTGACTGGAGGCAGGTGAAACGCAACCCTACATTGATGTCTCTCTCCCTCTCTACCTCTCTCCCTTCCCCTCTTTCTAAAAATAATGAAATAAAATCTTAAAAAAAAAAAAGTTGGCTCTGGGAGACCAACAGAGATTCCAGTCTATCCTCCTGGATTCCAGCTAGTACCCGTAGCTCCTGGTTTGCCCTAATCCCACATGGGGCCACCTTGACCACACTCAGAAGGAAGAGTAATTTCATTTGACCTGTAACAATTTATACTACAATATTCTAGATAACACCATTTGTAGAGGTTGGGGCTCAGGAATAGGTGCTACAATAATTTGTAATAAATAATCTCTGATCTAGAGACCTCATATTTTCATGTTTTTTTCCTACCAAGATACATATAGTTATGGCAGGCTAACGTGTTATCTTGTAAAGAATGGTGAAATCTCACATCCCTCTCAGTTTCAGGCTTAGCATGTTTTTACATGAATTCCTATCATTTGCATATCCTTGACTCATTCTTTGATAAGAAATCTTTTCCAAGGAATAATTCTTTCTCCTTGATTCTCCTACTTTGTAAGCAAGGCAAAACAAGAATGTGTCAGGTTCTCTGCTTTGACTAGAATAAATTTCTGAAAGATGTCTGGAAAATAAACAGCTGACTCCCATCAGTGTTTAACCTTTCTTCTATGCCATTTCTATATTCCACATCAGTAAAGAGCCCTCTATATCCTTCTTCTAGAAAGGCCTTTCATAGTACCCTGCCAGAATAACATCATATCTCACTAAGTGTTATGTGTAAAGGCAGAAGGTGCCTAGATTAAAAATGGATGGGCTCTGAGTCTCCCTTCATCACCTACCACCTCAGTAACCTTGAGAAGTCACGTAACATTTCTGAGCCCAAGTTTCCTAACAGGAAAATTTGAAATAATCATGTTTGTTCTACCTACCTTATAGGGGTGAACATCAAATGAAAACATGTACATGTAAATTTTATAACTCCAGCTACTGAAAAATATTTTGATTTATTTTTTAAATTTAATTTTATTGTTGTTGTATTACATTCATCCCATTTTCCCCCTTCTCTCCTCTTCCTCATGCTTCCATTCCCCCCAAAGTCAGTCTCATTTGTTGTCCATGTCTATGGGTCATTTATATTAGTTCCTTGATTAAACTGATCCCCTTCTTTGCCTCTTTTGTTCCCCTCCTCCCACCCCTTCCTTTCTGCCCACTGAAGATCTGTTCCTTGTATTCATGTCTCTGGCTCTGTTTTGCATGTTTGTCTGTTTTGTTCATTAATGTCCTGTAATGGGTGAGATCATATGGTATTTGTCTTTCACTGACTGACTTATTTCACTAAGCACAACACTCTCCAGTTCCATCTCACCAAAAATCTGAAATCTCTTCCTTTTCCATGGTGATTTTAGTTTTGGGAAAAGCCAGAAGTCACAGGATACCAAATCTGGACTGTAGTAAGGCTGAGTCACTTGAGTGATTTAATGTTTTGCAAAAAATAACTCTGAAGAGACATGATACATGAGTAGGCACATTGTCATGATGAAGCTACCAACCACCACTTGGCCATGGCTGTTGCCTTCTGATTATCTGAATAGTTTCCATGGAGTAATGCTCAAGCTTAATGCAAAATTTTATGCAGATTTGTTGCTGCACCCATTTAGTCATTTTGAATTTGACAGCCTCACAGTACACATGCTAACTCAATGGCACCTACTGCCCCCACTGACTAGTACAGTCAGGTCATCATTGTTCATACATGGATGTTCCAGTACACTCTCCTTGGCTGCCAGATTACACCAATATCACACAAACCATTCTCATTATATTAACAATGGCTAGACATTTTCTGGACAAACTTTGTATAGCCCTGCTATGCTACCTTGCTATGATAAGAGCAAATTTTTTATGATCAAGGTATGCCCTTCCCCATGACCTCCAACTCTGTCACAATATTGTAAACATGTGCCCAGTTCCAGGTAGTGGTGGACTTGAGCATATTGGTAAAACTCTCTAGGTCACATTTTCATCATCTGTAAGATATTCATATAGTAGCATACTTAGATACAATTTACACTTATTTAGCACTTCTTATACAAACACATCAAATGTGTTTTTATGTGTCATCTATTGTCCTAAAATAGAGTGTGGTGAATGTTATTTTCATTTTAAAAATGAGATAATATAGGGCACAAAATTTTTCAAAGCTTTCAAAGTCATAACTAACAGAACTAAAGTCTCCTTAGCCTTGCTAAGAAAAAAAAAGAAAGAAAAAAATAACCACAAAAACAAACAAACAAAAAAACTGAGAAGTACTTATAGGTGAGATCATATTGAATTTGTCTTTTTCTGTCTGGTTTATTTCACTTAGCATAATACTCTCTAGTTCCACTCACACTGTTGCAAAAGGTCGAAGTTCCTTCTTTCTTTCTACTTTGTAGTACTCCACTATGTAACTGTACCACAGTTTTTTGATCCACTCATCCACTGATGGGAACTTAGGCTGTTTCCAGCACTTGGCTATTATAAATTGTGCTGCTATGAACATAGGGGTGCACATGTTCTTTTGAATTTGTGTGTCAGAATTATTTGGGTATAATCCCAGCAATAGAATTACTGAGTCAAAAGGCAGTTCCATGTTTAGTTTTATGAGGACATTCCCTACTATTTCCCACAGGGGCACCTCGAGTCTGCATTCCCATCAACAGTGCACTAGAGTTCCCTTTTCTTCACATCATCATTAGCACTTATTGTATGTTGATTTGTTAATGGCCATTTTGACCAGTGTGAAATGAATAAAACAAACAGGAGAGCAAAATAGAACCAGAGGCATGAAAACAGAACAGACTGATATGGACAGGGAGGGTGGAGGAAAGAATAAGGGGAGAAAGAAGGGAATAGTTCAGTCAAAGAACAGCTATAAATGACCCATTGACATGGACAAGAGGGTGGAGATTGACTGTGGGAGAGGGGTTGGGTGGGGCAGAGGATAGCAACATGGGAAAATTGGGACAATTACAATGGAACAAAATTTTTTTTTAAGGTAAAAAGAACTGGTAACTACTTCAACAGAAAGAAGCCTAAGTTTACTCTTCTCATAATTATGCACAATTTGTAATATTTGGAAATAAGGACTATAATACTTTTGAAATTAGATAGACTTGAAATAGCATTGCTTACAAGTGAATATTTTCTGTGAATCAGGAATTTTGCTTCAGGTACGTTTTCCCTCCTACAGATAATTGAAACTCTGAAGTTGGCAAACAAGTTCTTTATACGAAGCATTGCTCTTTCAACTTGATTGTTCATTCAACACAAATATTTATTGATTGTTTTTTATGTGCCAAGCTTTATGCATTCACTTTCTAGTCATGCAACTTAGAACCAGACAGTCTGATTTCTGAGCTTTTAAGGCCAAGAATCAAACACTTACATCTGGCATTTTCTAATTAAGTAAAATATTTGTATGCAATAATTGCAGGGTCTCAAAATACAGTGCAATTGATGACAAGCAAGATGGACCAAAGAGGAGTTATGAGATTCCCCTCAAGTCCAGGCTCTATGAGGGGATGACTCTCAAGTCTAATTTTTTCACTCCTGTGAGGTTAGACATCAAGCACAATGCCTGGCCCACAGCTGGCAGCTGTTTATTTCCATTTGCTTAAATCTCCTAGAAAATGCATTATAAACAGAGGTGCCCAACCACTCTCTCCTCCCAGGAGATGTGCATCCAGTGGGCAGGGGATGAGAGAAAGTTGTCTAGTTTTCAAGCCCTGTAGATGATTCTTCTACACAGCCAGAAGTGAAAACCATTCAGTGTGAGCTCTATACACATATTCAATGTATAAAAAAATGAATAAACAAATGTTATTAAAGCAAATGGGTACCATACTTTTTATAACCATTTGGTACACTGCTGGGTATAAATTTTAAAGTCAACAGAGGAACAGGAAGGAATTTACAGCCAAGATGGAGGTGTGGGTAAACATATTGTCTTCCTCCACAACTAAGAAGAAATACAACTACCTCAGGACTAGAGACAACCAGAAATTCCAGACAATTGAGCTGCACAGAAATCCAACAAACAAAGATATAAAGAAGAAATACTCATCCAGACAGCTGCAACAGCTCTACCTAATACATAAAGGCAAATGCAAGGGCCTGTCAGTGGAGAAGACAGAGAATTATGGCCCAAAAAAAGGGAACAGATCAAGGTTCTAGTGGGAGAACTAAACAACGAGGAGATAACCAACCTAACAGCTGGAGAGTTCAAGACACTGGTGATAAAGATGCTCACAGACTTGCACCTGGAGTTCAAATCAATGATTTGGAGCATGAGGAACAAATAAACAATCAATCAGTACATAACAAAGAAACAATAATTGAAAACAACAAGAAGAGGCTCAGGAACTCTGGAACAACTTTAAACATGCCAACATCTGAATCATAGGGATACCATAAATCAGAAGGAGAAGAGGAAGAGCAAGAAATTAAAAATCTATGTGACAAAATAATGAAGGAAAACTTCCCTAATTTGGTGAATGAAATAGACATACAAGTTCAGGAATCACAGAGAGTCCCAAACAAGCTAGATCCATATCAGACCAAATCAAGAAACATTATAAGTAAAATGCCAAAGATTAAAGATAAAGAGGCAATCTTAAAAGCAGCAAGAAGAGAGTTACTTACAAAGGGATTCCTGTAAGACTATCAGCTGATTTCTAAAAATAAAAAATAATATTAGAAAATTGCAGGCAAGAAGGGATTGGTGAGAGTATTCAAAGTGATGAAAAGCAAGGACATACAACCAAGATTACTCTATCCAGCAAAGCTATCATTCATAATGGAAGGGAAGATAATGTGCTTTCCAGACAAGATAAAGCTAAAGAAGTTCATCATCACCAAGCCATTATTTCATATGAAATGTTAAAGGGACTTACTTAAGAAAAAATAGGATCAAAACTGTGAAGAGACAGAGGGGAGTAAAAAGGGGAAGGATGTAATACAACAACAATAAAATTAAATTTTAAAAAAACTGTGAAGGTTAAAATGACAACAAACTCACAACTATCAACAACAGAATCTAAATATAAATAAAAATAAAAACAAACTAAGCAAATAACCAGAATAGGGTCAGAATCATAGATATGGAGATTATTGGAAGATGGAAAGGGAGAAATGGGGACATGATTAGGGATCAGGAAACATAATTGGTGGGTACAAGATAGTCAGGGGAAGTTAACAATAATATAAGGAAGGGTGAACAGAATATAAGAATGGACAGAACAGAAGAGGACACTTCATTACAATGTGATGGGTAGTAATCTCAGGAATGTGAGAGGGCTGGCTGGGCCCCAACTAGAGGCAACAGCTGAAGAGACAGAGCTGGAGGCTCTACCTGAGAAGGGTAGGAATGGTACCTGCCACTGGGATTCCCAGCTACAGCAACACAGCAGACAGCAGAACAGCATCCAGCTGAGAAGGGTGAGAAGCCCTGGAGTTTACTAGCCTAAGAGAGCACTGAAGACAGAGAACTACTAGGGTGACCACAACAAAAATACAATGGCACCCGCCTACCCTGGGCTCCAGCAGAGGGAGGGCAGAGAGGATTGAAGATGCATGGGGAGAGTTTGCAGCAGTGGCTAGGAGGAGATAAGTGGGGAAGCCACTGCAGGCATCCCAGTGCTGACTAGTGGCCCACACCTCTAGTGGATGGCCCTGCGCCAAGCAGCCTCTAAAGGAGGGGCCTCATAGTCCCACCCACTGGAAGCAATCTGCCCCACCCAGCAGTGCCAGAGCCTGGTGCCTGATCACAATTCTCTGATTTACATCTAAATAAATCTCTTCTTCCCTGCCCTGTCTGAGTGTAGATACAATAGTTGGCACCTGAAGAGATTATCTCTTGCCCAGCAGCGCCTGGGCCTGGTGGTGGATTACAAACTCTCTGACTTATAGCCAGGTCAAACAGCCAGCCCCACACAGTGCCATGCAATCCTGGTGGCTGATCATGGATTCATTCCTTTGCAACAGAGTCAGTCCTTCTCACTCAGCAGGGCCGGAGCCTGGCAGCTGATTACAAACTCCCTGACTTACAGCTGGGTCAGACAGTCAGCCCCACACTGCAGCAAGTGAGCCTGGTGGCTGATGATGGATTCATTGGTTCAAAACTAAGTTGGTTTGTCTTGCCCACTGGTCTCTGGGCCTGGTGGCTGATCACAAACTCGTTGACTTAAAATTGAATCTTTCAGTCTAGCCTTAGCCTGGCAGCTGATCACAGATTCATTGGATTACAATAGAATCTTTCAGTTGAGCCCAGGGCCACCTGAGCCTGGCGGCTAATCACAGATTTATTGGATTACAACTATACTTTGCTGTCTAGCCAAGGGGCTCCTGAGCCTGGTGACCAATCACAGATTCATTGGATTATAACTGGATCTTGCTGCCTAGCCCCATGTCTCCAGGTCCTGGCAGCTGATCACAGATTCATTGTTTTACATCTGAATCAGGCTGCACCTGAGCTGGTGGATAATCCATTGGATTACAATTGAACCTATCTGTCTAGCCCAACAGGGCCTGAGTTTGGTAGTTGATGTATTGATTTTCAACTGAACTGGTCTGTCACCCCAAGCAGCATCTGAGCCTGTTGGTGGATCACAGATTCGTAGAATTACAGCTAAATCAATTTTTCTGGCCTAGGAGTGCCTTAGCCTCGCAGCTGATGACAGTCTGATTGGATTACAATGAAACCAAAAAAAATAGGGGGAAAAAGAAACAGTCCATCACCAAAAGGCAAGGAGGAATCCCCAAAAAGATCACTAAATGAAACAGAGGCAACCAAACTATCAGATATGGAATTCAAAATAATGATGATAAAGAAGCTCAATGAGCTGAACCAGCTCAAAGAAAATCATAAACAACTTCAAGTAAACTAAAGAACTCAAGAAAAACTACAAGGAACTTACTGAGAGCTACACCAGCATTAAAAAGAACTTAGAAACTATCAGTAAGAGCCAGGAGGAAATGAAGAATACAATTTCTGAATTGAAGAATACAGTAGAAAAAATCAACAGCAGGCTAGAGGAAACAGAGGATCAGTAAGCAAGCTGGAGGACAACGTACAAAAAAATTCCAACCCAGTACAACAGAATGAAAAAGGCTGAACAAGAATGAAGAGGTATTAAGACAGACGCAAGACAACAAGAAACACGAAAATACCCATATCATAGGGATACCAGAAGGAGAACACAAACAAGGAATGGAAAACCTGTTCAAAAAAGTAATGATAGAAAACTTCCCTAACACGATGAGTAAAAATGTTACTCAAGTTCAAGAAGCACAGACAATCCCAATGAAGATGAATCCAAACAAACAAACCCACTCCAAGACACATTATAATTAAAATGGCAAATTTCAAAGATAAAGAGAGAATTCTAAAAGCATCAAGAGAGAAACAGCAAATAACATATAAGGGGGCTCTGATAAGGTTATCGAATGATTATTCAACAGAAACAATACAAGTCAGAAGGGATGGCAAAAAATATTCCAAGTAATGGAAAACAAAGGCCTGCAACCAAGAATACTCTACCCAGAAAAGCTCTCATTCAAAATGGAAGGAGAAATAAGGAGTTTCCCAGACAAAAGAAGACTAAAAGAATACATCTCTACCAAACCAGCATTGCAAGAAATGCTAAAGGGTCTGCTTTAAAAAAATGAAGAAACAGAGAGAGAGAGAGAGAGAGAGAGAGAGAGAGAGAGAGGAACACAGGTACAAATGGAGAAAATGGCAATAAGTAAGTATCCATCAATAATAACCTTAAATGTAAATGGATTAAATGCACCAATAAAAAGACATAGGGTAGCTGAATAGATAAATAAACATGACCCACATATATGCTGTCTTCAAGAGACCCACCTCAGAACAAAAAATTGACACACATTGAAAGTGAAGAAATTGTAAAATATATATCAAGCAAATGGACATGAAAAAAGATAAAGAAGCACATTTCATAATACTTAAGGAACAATCCATCAAGAACAAATAACTCTGGTAAACATATATGCACCCAACATAGGAACTCCGAAATATATAAGGAAAAACTTGGAAGACTTCAAAAAGGATATAGACAGCAACTCACTCATAGTAGGGGATTTTAATACCCCACTATCAATAATGGACAGATCTTCCAAACAAAAAATCACCAAGGATATTGTGGCATTGAACAACACTCTAGAGAAAATGGACCTACCTGATATATACAGAACCTTTCACCTCAAAGAAGCAAAATACACATTCTTTTCAAAAGCACATGGTACATTCTCTAAGATAGACCACACGGTAGGTCAAAAAACAAGCCTCCACAAATACAGGGATATTTAAATCATACCAAGCATCTTCTCAGATCAAAATGGATTGAAACTAGAAACCAACCTCAAGAGAAAAAACCAAAAACATTCTAACTCATGGAGCCTGATAGCACAATTTCAAGTAATGAATGGGTTAACAATGAGATCAAAGATGAAATCAAAAAGTTCCTGGAAACAAATGACAATGAATACACAACAGTCCAAAAGCTATGGGATACAGCAAAGGAAGTCCTCAGAGGAAAAATCATAGCAATACAGGCCTAAATATAAAGGTCAGAAGAAGCTAATACAAACAACCTAACCACAAAGCTGCAAGAACTAGAGGAATAACAACAAAACCCAGAGCAAGTAGAAGGAAGGAAATCATCAAGATCAGAGCAGAACTAAATAACTTAGAGACTCAAACTACAATTCAAAGAATCAATAAGTCCAAGAGCTGGCTCTTTGAAAAAAATAAACAAAATTGGCAAGCCCTTATCCAGACTCATCAAGAAAAAGAGAGGACCCAAATAAACAGAATCAGAAATGAGAGAGGAGAAATCACAACTGATACTTCAGAAATACAAAGAATTGTAAGAAATTGACAGAAACAACTATATGACAAGAAATATGACAACCTGGGTGAAATGGACACATTTCTGGAAATGTATAATCTACCAAAACTGAATCCAGAAGAAGCAGAAAGCTTGAATACGCCAATAACAACTAGTGAAATTAAAGAAGTAATCAAAAATCTCCCAAAGCACAAGACCCCCAAACCAGATGGATACACAGGTGAATTCTACAAAACATTTAGAGAACTGACTCATATCCTTCTCAACCTATTCCAAAAAACCCAAGAAGAGGGAAGACTTTCAAACTCTTTTTATGAGGCCAATATTATTCTAATCCCAAAACCAGGCCAAGACACAACTAAGAAAGAAAACTATAGGCCAATATCTCTGATGAACATAGATGCTAAGATTCTTAACAAAATATTGGCCAACTGGATCCAGCTATACATTAAAAAGATCATACATTATGATCAAGTGGGCTTCACTCCAGGGATGCAAGTCAATAAATGTAATACACCACATCAACAAAAGGAAAAACAAAAGCCATATGATCATATCAATAGATGCTGAAAAAGCATTTGATAAAGTACAGCAACGATTTATGATAAAAACACTCAGCAAAATGGGAATAGAGGGAGCATACCTCAACATCATAAAGGCCATATATGAGAAACCTGAAGCCAATATCATACTCAATGGGCAAAAACTAAAAGCTTTCCCCCTAAGATCAGGAATGAGACAAGGCTGTCCACTTTCTCCACTTCTGTTCAACATCATTTTGGAAATTCTATCCATAGCTATGAGAGAAGAAAAAGTAATCAAAAGTATCCAAATTGGAAAGGAGGAATCAAACTGTCATTATTTGCAGATGATATGAGAGTTGCATACAAAATCCATAAACTCCACCAAAAAGTTACTCAACCTAATAAGCAAATTTAGCAAAATAGCTAGATGTAAAGTCAATATTCAGAAATCAAAAGCATTTTTATATATCAATAATGAAACATCAGAGCTTGAAGCTAGAAAACAAATCCCATTTACCATAGCAAGAAGACAAATACAATACTTAGGAATCAACTTAACCAAGGAGGTAAGAGTTTTGTACTCAGAAAACTACAGAACACTGAAGAAAGAAATTAAGGAAGATACAAATAAATGGAGGCATATACCATGTTCATGGGTTGAAGAATTAACATCATTGAAATGTCCATACAACCCAAAGCAATCTACAGATTCAATGCAATCCCTATTAAAATACCAATGACAGACTTCACAGAAATAGAAAAAATACTTCAAAAATTTATATGGAGCCAAAAACTCCCAAAATAGCCACAGCAATCTTGAGGAAGAAGAACAAGGTAGGAGGAATCACAACACCAGATATCAAACTATATTACAAGGCAACTGTAATCAAACCTATCTGGTAGTGGCATAAGAATAGATATATAGATCAATGAAACAGAAAAGGGAGCCCAGAAATAAGCCCAGGACTCTATGGTCAATTAATATTCAACAAAGGGGGAAAGAACATAAAATGGAGTAAAAACAGTCTCTTCAACAAGTGGTGTTGGGAGAACTGGACAGCAACAAGCAAAAAAATAAAACTAGACCACCAACTTACATCATACACCAGGATAAACTCAACATGGATAAAAAACTTAAACATAAGCAGTGCCACCATAAAGGTCCTGGAGAAAAACAGAGGCAGTAAAATTTTAGATATCCTATGCTGAAATATGTTTACTGATACTTCTCCAAGGGCAAAGGAAATAAAAGAACAAATAAACAAATGGGACTACATCAAACTGAAAGTTTCTGTTCAACTAAAGAAAACACCAGCAAAATTCAAAGAGAACCAACTGTATGGGGAAACATATTTGCCAATGATACCTCAGACAAGGGTTTAATTTCCAAAATATATAAAGAACTAATGTGACTCAACACCAGGGAGACAGTTAAAATTGGGCAGAAGACCTGAACAGACACCTCTCTGAGGAAGACATACAAAGGGCCCAAGGCATATGAAAGAATGCTCAACATCATTAGCCATCAGAGAGATGCAACTTAAAACCATAATAAGATACCACCTCACACCTGTCAGAATGGCAATCATCAACAAATCAACAAACAACAAGTGTTGGTGAGAATATGGAGAAAAGGGAACCTTGGTGCAATGCTGGTGAGAATGAAGGCTTGTGCAGCCATATGCATGACCTATTGACATGTACTAAGTGGGGGTGGGATCGTGAGAGGGAAGTGGGATCCTGGGTGGAGGAGAGCAAAGGAAAATATAATTGAGACAACTGTAACAGCATAATCAGTAAAATATACTTTTAAAAAAGGAGAGGAACAGGAGGAAATGTAAAACTAGCATTATGTAAGAGACACCAACATATGCTATAATACTATAATAGGGCAAAAATCTTACCAGAACAGTGAAGTAACTGAGGTCTCTTATATTAAAAATGAGAACCCTTTTAATGTTAAAACATTTCTTAGGCTCATATAAGAAAGTATTTATACTTTTATAATCATTTTGCTAAGAAAATAAACTTTAAAACAAACCTCTATGAATTGGTTAATACTTTCAAGTAATTTGAATTTTATTAATTCACTTGCATTTGAAAAATACCAATCCATACACATATAAAACATTTTTAATCCTACCAACGATATATTTATTGATATTTTTTAGTGAAAGAGGAAGTAGAAGAGAAAGAGGAAGTAGGAGAGAGAGAGAGCAACATCAGTGAAAGAGAGAAACATTGAGTAGTTGCCTCCTATAAGCACACTGGCAAGGGCTATTACCCTCAACGTAGCACGTACCCTGCCCAGGAATTGAACCTGCAACCTTTTGATGAATGGGATAACATTCCAACCAACTGAGCCCTCCTACCAGCACTGCAAGACATTTTTTGTTCAGCTTATAAATAATGTTTAGTGGGCATGTGGACTTGGGAAATAATTTAGTGACCCACCAGAATTCATGCTCTGCAAATCAGGAATTTCAGGCCTGGAACTACTTAACAACAATAAGACTAGAAAGAAATGTTAATCAAAAGAGAAAGGCAAAATGAAACTAGTAGTAAGGAGCATTTTAGATGTCTACATAGTGGCAAAATAACTTACTAGGACCAAATGAAAATTTTGGTATTTTTTTGGTATTACTATTCCATAGAAAAATTATAGTATTCCAGAAAGAATGAAAAGAAAGGAAGGAGGGAAAAAAGGGAGGAAAAAAGGAGGAAGAAAGAAAGGAAAGAAGGAAGGAAGGAAGGAAGGAAGGAAGGAAGGAAGGAAGGAAGGAAGGAAGGAAGGAAAGAAGGAAGGAAGGAAGGAAGGAAGGTGTCGGGACCCCCTGAGTCAAGGCATGGCCGGACTCAGGGCTTCGAGGAGGGCTGATGGCCAAAAGGTCAACTGCTTGGCTGAGAAGTGTTCCAATGATTACAAAGTTCCACATCATGTTTAGAGGACAAGCGGACCTTCAGCAAGAGTGAATAGCAGCTGTGTAGTGAAAGACATAACATAAGCAGTATGCTTTGGGAGTGATAATAATTAGTTACTGAGAAATAAGCAGATATCTTGTGGGAAGGAGTACTTTCTGCCAAAATAGTTTCACTAGGAGATAGGCTTGAATGCTTGAAAAACCTATATAAGTTTTGTGTGAATAATAAAGTGGCGCTGTCACCACGAGTGGCAGTCCTCCTGACCCCAGCTTTTTTGTGTCTGTCTTTTCATTAAGAATCCTACCCCATCTATCATTCCTCTGGCCTGGCAGGACGGTGGCAGGAAGGGAGGGAGGGAGGGAGGAAGGTAGGAAGGAAGGAAGGAAGGGAGAAAGGGAAAGAAGGAAGAAAGGCAGAGAGAAAGAGAAAGATTAGGTTCCAAGCAATAAAAAGTGGCCAAAATAATATTTTAGGTAGAACAATTCCATAATAGTTTCTCAGCATAGGCTCAAATTTAACATAAGACTATCTGGAAGGACATGACCAGAAGGAAGAAAACCATTTGGTCATTCAATTTTGGAAAAAGACACTACTATAAAATAATAGCATTAATTGGGGAAATAATATTAAATTCATAGTTTAAAAAATAAACAATAAAAATTTTATAAGAACTCAAAACATTTTTTAAGTATCAAAAAGTGGTTCTTAAATAGAAATCATTTGTGATCAAAAGGCAAAGCAAAAGTAGCTGTCATAGAAAAAGAAAAAGGCATCTTATTATTGAGTGAATAAACTGTTGATGAAAGATTAGTGTTTTGTTGTTCATGAAGGTTACAGAAGGTTACAATGTAAAAACAGAACTGTTGCTCTCACTGGGCTTTATGCTTTGCTGCATAGCCCTGAGCTGTTCTTGAGAAATTATTAAAGCTAACAAAATAAGTAAGGCAGTAAGATTGAGACTAAGCAACACTTGAGGTTCACATACCATAATTTTGCTTTTTCCACACACAGTTCACAATATTGTTGACCATTTGATCAGAATTATTTCATTTAACAGGACATACCTAATCTCCTATAATATATTGCTATTTATGAAAAATACAAATCCTCAATAATCCCAAATAACCACAATCACCTTCATTTCGTATTCAGCATCATTTTTCAAAGTCCATTGCTCTAAAGGTTGTTCAAGATTCTCCTCTATAAAGAGGGTTCTGTGATGAAATAAATAGCATTATAAAGATTCTGAGAGATGAAGGTGAGTCAAAATTTTCCTCTAAAAAGAGGGCTGTATAATGAAATCATTAGAATTGTAAAGATTTTGAGACATTCTACATTTGCAACATCTGTTTAGCTTCGTTTATCCCATCATTTCTCAGATGTTTGGCCTCAGACCTTTTTATCATGTAATTTTATTTGCATTCCATAGAATTAATCTTCCATGACATACAGTTTGGAAAACATACTGATCATGACCCTAGGATACTTTAAAATTTACCCCTTCAGTCAACAAATACATTGAACTTCATCTATGCATCCGGAAATAGCCTACTGTGAAGGATGCTCCAGTGAAGAAGACAAGCACAGTGCTTTGGTCCTCATGGAACTCACTTTCTATCAGGGAAAAGACAATAAACTTGTACTCTAACAAATACTCCTGATTATTCCAGGTGGCATTGAATGCTCTAAGGAAAAAATAAATAAAATTAGATTGGGACTAGAAAATAGTTACAATGGAGGTAGGATGTGATTGTAGATGGGATGATCAGGAAAGGCTTTTTCCAGGGGTGATATTTTAAATCAGATCCTAATTACATTCACTTCATTTTAATATGAAATGTATTTTTCTAGTTTAAAATTAGAAATTAAAATAAAAAGCAAGAATAGCAATTTTCTTTTAATTAACAAAAGTGGATTAAAGAACAATCATTCCCCTCTTAAGTAAGCATGTATATTGCATGTGGGTTAAAAAAGTGTTATCATTAAGGGATTTCACATCTACCTCTTAAAGCAGGTGCATTGGGACACCTCTGAGTCAAAGCAAAGCCATCAGTGGCAAACCAGTGTTTGTCACATAAGCCAGAATCCTGTTCCATATATTGGCACTCCAACAATCTTTCCTTTTACCCTTCTCTGAATAGGATGCATATGTACAGTTAGATACCCAGAAACTTCTGTATGGCAAACTGACCAAGGATAATCTTCTTAGTGTCGGTGATTAAGGAGAATGGTAAGGCTGGAAGTCACATTTGGTAGTACTTAAACTATGAACTCCTTCCTGCTGATTGCTCATCAGAATGGTTCCAGAAACCCAATGAACATTGAAGCCTGTGTAAATGCTTTTGTGTTATTAAGGTACTTCTTAATGAAGTATTTCTCTCCCACTACAACAAACCTTTTAAATCCTGGAAAATGCTTTCTATAAGTGCTTTTGGTAAATAATCTTCATAATGATTATTGTGTTATTTGTTAAAATGGTGTTGAATAATAAAATCTCCCTCCAAAAAGAAGCTCTAAATGATTTTTAAAAGCACTAATTTAAAAGGAAGCTATTTTGTTTTTAGTTCTATGTTTCAGAGATAGCCACTTAAATATTTGCAATAACAGAAGAAAATCTTTAAGCAAATAAAACATTTCTCATAGTGTTTTGCACAGTCAAATTGCACACAGTATAAAATAAGAGTGCTTTGTTGCTAGGCAATTCCATGAATCATCCCAAATTGGGTTTTAGTCAGATTAACCAAAGTGTTCCCTCTTTATTTTTTCACTAGAAAACAGTTTTTGCTTGGGCAAAATTTGTGAATTGATTATATAGAAATAGAATTATGTAGCAATAAATAAATCATACTTCAACAATATCTAATGACATGCATATTTTTGTAATGCATGGGAATCAAAATATAAAGGATATAAAGCTCAGGTGCCCTTGGCATTATGTTAACAGTGCAAATAAAAGTAGTTCTGGGATCAGCCCAGAAGAAGAAAGACTAGGAAGTATTTGCTCTGAACTGCCTCCAGAAATCCCTAGATTCATGGTCCAAAGCACCAGCTATTGGGTATTCTTAATTTTAGAAATGCTATCGTTATTGGCCTACATCTCCAAGGACAACATTGAAGTAGGCAATATGCCACTGGGATGAAAAATTTTAAATATGTGTTAAAGGTTAATTATGTAATTGATGGTTATATCTGATAATCAGGAACTCATACCCTTTATTTAATAACCAAGTAAATAGATATTTAATCATGCTCAATTGAAAGGGAATAAAGGTGACTCTGAGTGAAATATTATAGGTATGTGTGTACTTATGAAATCTTACTTTTCTTCACTATCTATCTTCAAACCCATGTATTTGTCGATGCAGACATGGGGATTCACACAAAGAAAGAGGTATATATCAAGTCCCACCTTCAATCTTTAAACCAAGTATAGGAGACAGAAAATAGCAGCATATTAGGTGGAAGCTAAGCCTACCAGTTTATGCCCCCAACCTAGATTTTCAGCTGATCTTCTAATAATTAACCTGAACAATCCAAACAATCCATGAAATCTTAGCTGATATGAAGTTTTGAAGCCAAGGAGTACAGAAGATGCTTTGTATTGTCCAGTAAGAGGATTTTATAAGTTGAAGAGGAAATACCCTGTGTGTGACAAGGGCAGCAGCCAAGACCCCAGACAGAAATTTCTGCTTTGGAGTTCCCATCCCTTTCAGAGCAAGGGGGCTTAGTGCCACACAGGGATCCCCAACACTAATTGGGAGTGACTTGCAGGAATATATGGAGTCTGGAATGCCCACACACAGTGAGCAGCACATTTATAGCTGTAGTGCCAGTCTGGAGAGCTCCAGACAGGGACTCAGTCCCCTAAAACAATCAGGCCCGCCATACCTGGGTTTGTCAGCCAGCCATGACCTCAAGAGACATTTTGCTTTTTGGGGAGGTTGTATGTGTGGAAAACCAGAAAGTGACTCAATACTATGGTGTGGGTACCACAATGACACTTTTAAAGGAACTGAAAACATGGCTGGGCAAGGACCCTGCATGCAATTACTCTGCCAGCCAAGAGACCAGATTGAAATAAATTACAGAGAGAAATCTAGCAGAATGGGAAAAGTGCTTTTCTTTGACCTCTCTGACCTTCTCTCAGATGCCCCTCTCTCTCTGCCTCTCTTCCTTCCCCTCTAAAAATAATAAATAAAATCTTTAAAAAAAAGAAAGAAAGAAAAAGAAACTCTAAAGAGTTGTCCTGCCAAGACAGGACATCCCACTCCCACTCCTCTCACCCTCACCACCCTACCACCCTGCCCTTGCCCCTGCACTGGGTGCATTTTCATAGAGGGAAAAGGAAAGAACCTCCAAACAAGGCTGTTCTGAACTTTTCTCAGCCATGCACCAAACAAGGATGTTTCCTCAGGTCCAAACCCACTGGGTAGAGAGATCAGAAATTGATGCAACAAGGGGTTTTCTGGGCCTTATCCAGCTTGGCTCTCAAGCAAACCAGGAGCTCTGCAAAACACAGAGTTCTGGACTATGTCTGTCACAAAGGCTGCATGCGGGGAACTGAGAAGCCTGACAGACCCAGGGTAGAATCCAATCCTCTGGGAAGGGAGGGATGAGGAGTGCCCATCCCCCACCTGCAGGGTGGCAGAAACCACACACAGTGGGGAAACTCCCCAGAACAGTCATGCCAGGTACAAGATTCCCCTTCTGGGTACATTTCCACAAGAGGAAGAAAGAGAAATTTCAAACAGGAACTCCCAAAATGTGAGAATTTCGGAGGATAGTGCCTGGGAGCAGGACAGAGAGAGTTTAGCCTTCTATAAAGGTCTTGGATTGAGAAAGAAAGTTTAGTTCCTACCAGCAGTCTGTTCTTGCTACGACCCCAATGGAAGGCTCTTTTTACCTATCTCCTGAAGTTCAGAGTTGCTGAAAGATTAACGTACCCAACCAGAACAACAGTGAATCCACCGGAGAAAGCAAGAACCTGAATTTCTGGCAAAGAGTGAAGGGGTTGGCTCTGAGTGGGGGCTACTCTACCCTTACTTTGTGCCCTACAGACTCAAATACCAACAAAGTGGAAACCTAATAGTCCAATTTCAACAGAACTGGTTACTCACAGTTTACAGACCCTCATTGAAAGGCTCTGAATAGACACTCTGTCCTCAAGGAAGGACAGAGAGAATGAAGAGGGAGGCCAATGCCAGGGAGTCTTAGCTCTTATACAGAGCTTCCATTAGCTCTAAGCAGCAAAGTGATGACCTTTGTATGCATATTAGCCCCTCACATGAAACAGACTGCTAACTAATCAGAAACTATACACTAATGAAAATAATCTGGGACAGACCAAGATTTGTGACATGAGGGTCAGAGATAGCCAGAGTGGAATGTGCTAATGAACCTGGTCAAAACAACAGGATGTGGCAGTATTATAGGAGGCTAGAAGCAGAGAAAGACATGCCTCACCTGCTAACCCAGCAATCCTGGACCTGGTCTTATAATATTGCCAGGTGTTCCAATATCACAAGAAACTCTATGTTAGCAAGAGAAGAGAAAAATCCTTAGAATTGTATGTGTTCTTTCCACTTCAAAGGAAAGCCTTTGAAACTGTGTTCAAATCTTTAGGCCCAAAAGGCAGGCAAGTGCCTAAAGAAAGAAGCCCATTAACACCTTCAGGTATCCATGCCCCAGCCCTGGAAAACTAGCACCACCTTTACCTGTCAATCAATGTGTAACTTATATACTCCTATCCCACCAACTATTTAAGTCCTCAGAACAAAGGACTTGCTCTCTGGGTGCCCTTGGCCCCCAGGCCTCTGGCCTCCAGCCTCTGGCCACAATAGGGTAAGCTTGCCATCCCTGGCTTTGGCCACCCTTGTTTTTGCTCTCCCATTCATTAATTAATTTTGTGTGCACACAATAGACTCACTGATCTGTAATTCTTTACTGCATTGGCAAGAAGAACCAGGGTATCTCCAATAACAGCAGGAGTCTGCCTGAGATAAAAACACTTGCTGGGATATGGAAATTAACCTGGGCAAGACAACAGAATGCTGGGAATGCACTTGTTCACCCTTACTGAAATATGTGGCTTGCAAATTTGGGAACATGCTGACAGA
>PVIW01012929.1:0-29746 GCA_004026585.1 Noctilio leporinus | reverse complement strand
CCTACCTTGTTCTTCTTTCTCAAGATTGTGGTGGCTATTCGTGGGCGTTTTTGGCTCCATATAAATTTTTGAAGTATTTTTTCTATTTCTGTGAAGTCTGTCATTGGTATTTTAATTGGGATTGCATTGAATATGTAGATTGCTTTGGGTAGCATGGACATTTTAATGATGTTAATTCTTCCCATCCATGAACATGGTATATGCTTCCATTTATTTGTGTCTTCCTTGATTTCTTTCTTCATTGTTCTGTAGTTTTCTGTGTACAGGTCTTTGACCTCCTTAGTTAAGTTGATTCCTAGGTACTTTATTTTTCTTATTGCTATGGTAAATGGAATTTGTTTTTTCACTTCAATTTCTGTTGTTTCATTCTTGGTATACAAAAATGCTTTTGACTTCTGGATATTGACTTTATATCCAGCTATTTTGCTAAGTTTGCTTATTAGGTTGAGTAAATTTTTGGAGCCACCCAGTTTTTGATGTTTTCTTATGGCAGCCCTAGGAAAATAACTTGCTGTCTCATCTTTTGAATGGCACTATAATGTCAACCATCTGATATCCACCAACAGAACCACTGGGTAAGAAGATATCATTGTAACAAGTTGTCCATGGCTTGGATATGACATGGACACCTTTCTTGCAGAGTGCTTACAAAATGTCTTCTAAGTTGGATCTTTCACCCTATCCCTGACTTTTCTACCAACTGGTAAATATTAGAAACAGGAGTGGGTGGGCCATGGGTATGTATGTATGACAATGAGCAAGGGAGGACCTATCGGAGGCTTGGGGCTGGGATCAGAAAGTTTGAATTGTCCATAACTTATACAACCATTACCTCAACAAATATTTACTAAGCACATTTTATGTGTAGTCACTGTTCTAGTCATTGAAGGCTATAGCTGTGAACAAGATAAATCCCCCTCACAGAGTTCCTATTCGAGTCTGATTTCACTGTCTCATACAAATAAATCTTTACTCCTTACATGGTTTTAGATTATTTGAATAGACTTATAGTTAATATTCATCTTCTATAGACACATTAGTCCAAATAAGTTGATTTACAGTTTTTCTCAAAACCTGACCTTAAAGATTAAGCTACCACACCTCCAATAAGTGTGTGAGTGTGTATGTAAGGAAGAGAGATTGGGTAAGAACAGAAACATAAATTATACTGCTAATACTCATATGTGTAGCTGGAATTTCTATTGTCTTGCCTCTTATGACAATGCCCTCCTCTGGAAGCTGTTAGGATGAGAGCTAATGTTGGCTGTGCCACGCAAAGGTGATGGCAAATTGATGAGCCTATAAAGAGATTCAGAAGCGAATAGGAAAATGCATTGTTAATGCTATTAAATATTACTTAGCCTACAGCAAGCTGCATGTTCAACAGTTTAAACTTTAATTGCTAGCTGATGCAGAAACAAGCCTGGATATATGTAAATCCTATTGAAAGCTAATATCATTTTGGCTGCTCAGATGGATTAGCAGCCACTGCAATTAGCAGCAAGAGTAGCTAATGATATTAGAGGAGAATCCATCATGCAGCAGCCTGGGCCTTTAAATTTGAAAAGAAGTTAAGGCTCTTCTCCCCACCAAAACTCTGTACTGTGGAGTCTTGCCAATTGATGCAGCAGGCTCTAGGGAATGAGCCAAGAACTTACAGAATTCAGGAGGCCAACTCCACTATCACCTTGAATTGCTTCTCTTTATGTCCTTTGCCAGGAATTCTAGTTACACATATAGCCAATGCTGCCTCCTCACCCTCTGGGGAGTGTCATTGGATCACAAAGTGGAGGTCTAAGGATCATCTTCAGTTTTTGAACTTATGATTTATTCTGGCCACTGTGCTTATGGTGGAAGAGAGAGCAAGGAGTTTTCTCAGAATTGGCACAACTAGAAGCAGCTGGTTGTATGGAGCACTTACTAAAATGTTTATTACTGCATTAAGAGAGCCCATTGAAAACAATCTTCATTTATAACTTATGGTAACATATGGAAACTGTCATATTTTGAGTACGATTTCTGTATCTGTTCTATGAAATTAAGCTTTATGATGCCTCTGAAGTCAGCATCTATAAGGCACAATGGAGCATATACTGGTGAGGTGATTCTATTTTCTTGACTAGATGGTAACCTTTTTATTTCCAAAGACTTACATTCTTACCTTCATAAATATTAAAATCAAAGTACTTGAGGGAAAGGCTGGCCTTTCTAAGTGAAATTTCTAAAACACAAAATGTGGTGATTTTATTAATCTGATTGTTAAAAACTATTATAGTTATAATAGCCCAGCACATAATTTTAGCCCATTAAGCTAAAATGGCTACTTACAAATAATTTTAGATAATCTACTTTTGATAAGAGAACTGTTTCATAATCAAAATTCTAAATACTCACATAAGAAACCATTAATATCTGGATCTTTGAGACTACTTATTTTAGACAGATTTATCAATGATTATACATTCTAATTGTTAACCAGCTATAAGATATATAGCCCCAAATTCTGAGTTACTACTGTGAATTGTAAAGGCCCACCTTATTAATATCATGTGAGCAAAAATTATTACTTTGTTTTTTGGAAGTTACAATAAACTGTTTGGCAAGATGAAGACTTAAGAGTTGTGTATATAATTATAGTTTTGTGAAAAAGATTTAGTGTGACTCATATCTTTGCCTTTGTTAATGAGACTGTAGGATGTGATGGACTCTAAATATATTTTATACAAGGAATTTATGCTGCATGATGATGAAGAATAAAGAACTAAGAAAATGAAGTTAAGACTATTCTTTCTGTTTCTCATCATTCAGAAGAAACTGCAATTTTGCTCTTCTTGGATTTGTCCTATAGAAGTCTCATTTTAGCATGGACAGCAGGTCTAAGTGAATAACTATTGTACAGAGTAGAGATGGTTTGATTTCACAGGCAATTCCTTCATGTTACTTTGAGAAAGCTACTCTCAATAGTGACACATCTGCTCTAATTAAAATTTCTGTCCCATTACATGTACTTGATAATATTTTATACCAAGATGACTTTAAAGTTTTGTTGAGCTAAAGAAAATTGATGGCAGTTTTTATTAATATAGTCTTTTTCACAAAAATATTTGTTGATAATAAAACTTTCCTCTCACCAGCCCTTTCCTAGAAGAATACCTTTACACTTCCACTGAAGGGAATGGGATATGTGAAATGTTAGGTTAGAAAAATGATTTAATTACAATTTTTGCACATATAAACACCATAAACAGCAATCAGAAAGATCTGTTCTTAAACTTAGGAGACATTTATTGAGGACCTAAGTGCCACTCTGATATAAATATATCCAAGGTATTGCCTTTGTCCTCAAGAAGCTTAAAGTTTAGTGAGGAAGAGATAAAGATAAATGTAACCTAGATTGAAATAATCATAGGCTCCATGGGCATGTATAACTTAGGTTAGAAGTGATCAGAGTCTTTAGAAAAGGTTAAATCCAAAAATAAATTTCTTGACGGTGAGAATTATGAAAAGCAGTGTGGGTTATCAAGAATTATCACCTGGCTGGTAGCACACAGTGGATAAGCTGCTGTCCTGTAAAACCCAAAGGTTGCTGGTTCAATTCCCAGCCAGGACACATAACCAGGTTGCAAGCCAGGTCTCCAGCCAGGTCCATAACTGAAGGCAGGTGAAAGGCAAGCATACATTGATGTCTCTCTCCCTCTCTGCCTCTCTCCCTTTCCCTCTAAAAATAATTAATAAACCTTAAGAAAAATAAAATAAAATAAAATTTAAAATAAAAGAGGGATTATAAGTTTGTGTGGTTTTTAAAAATACATCCTTTAGAATTCACATTGTCCAAATTATGTATATTGAGTTTCTCTGAAGCTTCCAAGAAAGTTGGATTTAAGCAAGCCATGCTAACTAAGTAGTTGTGACTTTTGCTGTGACTTTTTGCTGTCTGACACAGAAGACATGTTTCCTACAGCCTCCTGCTCAGCCCATCTAGTTTCTGCAAACTTCAACATCCTTTTCTTTCTATGGAGGGTAGAGCACAGATGTAGAAGAATATTTTAAAATAAAGGTAATGGATGACTGTTTCAGAAGGCTAGTGCTTATTGCATTCTTGGAGGGATTATTCTTTAAGCCTTGAATGTAACAAGTTTTTGAAGTGAAACCTTCACTGTCATAACTCCAACATATCCAAGACTCATTATCTTCTTGTAAACTTATTTCTCTTTCTGTTCTCTCCAGTTTGGCATCACATGACACTTGTTCACATGAGCTAGAAAACTAGAGTCTTCCTTTGATTTCTTTCCTCATGTGTTCTATCATATTGATCAATAATCATTTCCCTTCAATGTTTCTAAATCCCATTTCCTCCCTTTTTTCCCACTGCTGCTACTACTTAGTTTTCTTGATCATTATTTCACACCTGGACTATTAGAATAGTCTTCTAAATGATCTCTCACCTCCAACCTTCACATTCCACACTAACAGCAGAATTCCCTTTCCAAAATGTACTGTTGTTTAAAAACCTAATGACATAAAAGATAAAATATGAAATCCTTTGGGTGGTATTCAGAACATTTTCCAATTTAGAAGTAAGAAGTATTTTAGGCTCATCTTCTCTATTCTGCAATTCACTCTATGAATATGTCTAAGCTCTAGCCAATCTCTTGCTTCAGTTATATTTAAAATTTTTGTACTTTCATGTCTTTATTTATGCAGGAATACCACTGCATTCATGTCATCTCACATGCCTCAGGTTGGTGAAATATTATTTCTCAAGCCTCACTTAATATCATCTCCTCTCTAAAGCCTTCCCTTCCCTGATTCCTTAGACTAATTACTCATTGAACAGATCTTACGATGTAAGATCCAAAAATTTCTGACAGGCAAATCAAAATACTTTATAACTTTGTTTCCTCAAAAACATTTAATGAGGGTCAACTGTATACCAGGTACTATAACATATCCTAGGAATAAAAATTAGAGTAAAACAGGTAAGGTTAATTTTGAGGAATTTTAATTTTAGTGGGGAAAATAGGCAAAAGTAAATAAATTATTTTTTGTAACTAGGGAGATGAGGCACAATTTTTATAACAGTTGTTAAGGGAAAGCTTATCTTGGGGGATACTTTTGAGCTGAGACCTAAATAATAAGATAATTTCTCTTAATAACATTTTTGGTTTTTCTCTTTAGCTGAGTGTTATTGTAGAATATTTTCATGAAGATAAAAACAGTCTCCATAATTTAAAGCTCCCATGCTTATTTCAAAGAACCTTAACAATAGTAACAAAACAACCTAATTTCATGTATTGCTTTATAATAAGCCAACCCATGATTAACTGTCTTAAAACAGTGATTACTTATTTCTCACAAGTCTATGGGTCAGTAAGGGATTGAATACTCTAGGCTTGGCTTAGTCAAACAGATTTAACTCCATATTCCTCTCAGCCTCTCCTTCCCATGGAAATAGCATATACAAGGGCAAGAAAGTCCCATGGCACAAGTGTTTTTTATAACTACATATGAAATATCTGCCAATATTGCATTCACCAAAAGTAAGTCATGTGGTCAAACCCAGAGATGTGGTAGAAGGGCACAGCAAAGTTGCAAGCCATAAAGCATAGAAACAGGGGTGGGAGGAGAATTTTTCTAGAGCAATAGATAACATCCCTGAATTCCAGTATTTCATTTGCCACCAAATGTATCATTTTAAATCATGTCACTTGTTCTCTCTGGATCTTAATGTTCTCATGTGTAAAATGAGGCCACTTGATTAAATAATTCCTATATTTCATTAAAGCTCTAAATTACCCATGATCCTTTCATTTCAGAAGGTTAGATGGCATTTAGAGCAACTGTGCAAATAAATACCCACATCTATTATAAAAAACTAAAACCTTTTATAAAGGCTTCAATATAGTGTGTTAACTTTAGTGATCCTGCAAAGTGGTGAAGATAGCAATGGAAAATGGGAGTTAAAATGGGAATGGGGATCAATAGGAGTCTGCCACAGTTCATTGGCAGATTCCTACATGGACTCTCTTCAAACCTTAGAAGATCATGGCTGCACACTCAGAAAAAAATTAATGATTAAGAACTCTGGGCCCTGGAGTGAGCACCCAGATGATGGAGTGGGAATCCTGGATGTCCCACTCACTACGTGCTTACTTAGTGCTTAGTTTTCTCATTTCTAAAAATATGATAAGATTATATACTTCAGATTTGAATATTTAATGAATACTGAATGTAACTTTTAGGAAGAGTACTGGGAACACTTGTTTAAGCTACATGAAAGCCAGGTATATATATATATATATATATATATATATATATATAAACATATACATATATATGTATATATGTGTGTATATTTTATGATACATGCATACTCATATTGGGGGGAGTGTATATTGTGCGGCCAATACTTTCAGGACAGATTGTGTATGTATACACATACACATACATATACATATGTACACACATACACAGTCTAAATGAGTGTCCCTATTGCCTTACTTCCAGCTCACTTTTCCTGCCCTCTGTAGACATTTGTATTCTCAGCCTTTACTCCCAAAATTTCCAAGGACTCCTTCAATTTTTCCAGATGAGCACTGGGCTGTGAATGTGAAACCACAGACTGGTCGGTCATCTTGATGGTTCTCCAAGCAGGTAAAGAAAACTCAGAAGAAATATATTCCATTTTTTTAATGCCCAGAAAAAGCAGAAGCTTTTTTCTCCTTACTGTAGGCTTTTAGGCATCATGGTTATGAAATATGGCTGCAACATTCTTTTAAATCCTTTTAAGTAGCAGTCATCCTCCTCTCCCTGTCCCTATTAACCTCCTCCCTGATACTATTAAGCCCTTCACAGGTATCAATCGTTGAGAAATAGAAAGAACTGCACTTTAAAAGGATTTTAAATAATGTCTCCAAGAAATATAGCAGCAGATTGTTCAATGGGAATTATCAGCCTAGAGTGTGCTGAAGGGGGAGGGTTCTCTTTTAAAAGGTCTTTAAATAATGTAAGTGTACTTCTTGGCAACATTATTCACAGATGTTTAAAGGGCAGATATTTCTGTTGTATCCATCCACCAAAAGTGTGCACCTACAAAAAAAGAAATGAAGGAGACACAAGGCCATGGTGTGTCTACACTCTTGACATTGTTGTGACACAAGGATTATAAGCTTTATCTAACATGTTGAGAGTACCAGTGACTTAACTTCATAAATAGATCTTCCCTCCTTCCAGGAGTCAAGGTCAAATAACCCCAGAGACTATTTGAACATTTACTCAATGACCTTTGGCAGTGGTGCGGGGAGAGGGATGCATTTTCTATGCTTTTCAATAGGGTCTCAAGAAAGGGGTTGCTGCTTTACTTTCTCTTCTCCTATACCCTTCACCAAACCTAACTTCATGTCTAAAAGCAAATCTAAACAGCATACTCTGCCTTCTTTTTCTAATTGTTTTATCTTAAATGATCTCCCTCATCTAGCCTCATTCATATCTGTGGAATGGGTACAAGAAAAAAGAGTGTGATATATGGTAGAAGTTAAGGGCTTGGGCTTTGGCTTTAGACATAGAAAATCTCAGTTTGAAATCTGGCTCTACCACTACTGGTGGCTTTGGGAAAATATATCACCTACTGAGTCTCAGTTTTCTCATCTGAAAAATATGTCTGCCCCTAGCATTTTTGCTAGGGCTCAATGTAATTGAAAAAGTGGAAAGCACTCAGCTCCATGCCTATCATAGTGTTAAGTGCTCTGTACATGGTACTCAACACATGAAGTGTTATGACTTGGAGGCTGTAACTTTTTGAGTGTGATTTTAGTTGGTTAGGATATAGAAGGTACCTTTCTTGTTGTATCTGACTTCGGTGAGTCCAATTGTGGAGTCTGATATGTAGTTGGTATCAAGGAGATTTTAAAGATAGTTTTAAGGATAGTTGTGTGCTCCCTGAAGTCTGAAGGCCTTTCTTGAAATGGAAGCATAAAAAACCAATTCCATAATTCAGAATGGAGATGGAGGTAGGCCTCAGGCCACTTAACAGATAGACCTTGCACAAATTGCATTGGAAGGAAATTTCAAAACCATGTTTCTTCCTTATCTCAGGTATTAAATATAAAGCAGAAAAGATGGTCCAAAGACTATTTTTCTTTACAGCCTAGAAGAGTTTCAAAAATAAGATGTGATTTTACAATATTACATTATTGAGAAACTGTGAAATGTTAGGGGCCAGGATCAAAGAATACACCCCAAAAGGACATTGAGCTGATAGGTGAGTGTAAATAATGCAGCTCAAATGATGTGAGGGAAAATGATGTTCCCCTAGCATTCAGACAGAGGAACAGGTCTTGTGTCATTGACCACAATGACAGAAAATCAAACTGAACCCCATTAAAAGAAAAAGGCCATCTATTTTAGTTAGCCCAGCAGGCACCCGAAAGCTCCTCTCAGTATGGAAAAATGGAAGGGCACTTGAGAAGATGGAGGTCTCTGTTCTAATGACCATGTTTGCACCTCCTGGAGAGAATGGATCTCTCTTTTAAATATGAAGGATTGATTTTGAAAATAGTCTTCTCTGCTGTGTTAGTTCTTTTCCTGCCTTTCAATGACAAGAGGACATGATTAGGTGAGGACCTTTTCAGTTAACGGAGATGAACCAAAACAAGGAAACCATTTTTTAACAGCAAAAAGCTGGTGTGGACTTATTTGTCATAATCCTTTAATTCCAGTGTGTTAAATAACAGTGCCACAATAGAAGAAACTTAAGACAAAAGCATCAGAAAAAGGAAAATGCTTTTGAATTTTTCTTAAAGCACTTCAAAGAGCTTTTTACAATATTATTACTACCTGAAAAGGTAGAAATTATCTCAAACTTTTTTTCTAGTTGACACTGCAGGTATCTGTTGGTAGAAATACAGATTGACTCTTTGGCCATTAGGTCTAAAGCAACTACCTGAAAAAACTGAAGCACCCTAAAACACCTAAAAACACTTGGTCTCAACTATGCTATGGTAAGTCCATAGAGAATTTTCAAAATTTTTAAATCTCAATTTCCATTAATACTTCTCAAATGGCTTTACTAGGATAAATACAAAGTTTTTAAAAATCATTTTCTATTGCAGTTTACATTAAATATTATTTTGTATTAAAGTGGTTAGAAAATCATATACTTTCCCAATACCCACTGTCAGTGTACACAGATATTTAAATATTATTGAATATATTTCCAACACTGTAAATAAAAGTTTTTCATAGACATTATTATTATTATTATTATTATTATGCTTTACAATCTAAAAATGAAAAGGGCTAAATGTACATACACATCAAGCATAATATGCAAGTGTTTTTTTCCACACATATCTTGATTAAAATGTATTTCTTAACTTCTTCGTAGAGTTACCAGATAATATAGGACAAATAGAATCTTATTTTATTTTTCCCAGCTAGACAATCTTTCAGGACTTTTAACTACTGAAAAAGTCAGTTCTGGGCAACATTTTACTTACCTATTCATGTCTTTATTTGAATTTGACTTTCTGGTTAAATACAAATAAGTAATAAGTCTATCATAACTTCTGCTATAGAGCAAAGCAAAAATATACATTTTTCTACTAAAACAAGGTAGCCCTGGCTGGTGGCACAGTGGATAAGGTTCCAGCCTACAAAACCAAAGGTCATTGGTTCAATTCCCCAGTTGGGGCATATAACCAGGTTGTAAGCCAGGTCTCCAGCCAAATCTGTGGCTGAGGGCAGGTGAAAAACAACCATACATTGATGTCTCTTTTCCTCTCTGCCTCTCTCCCTACCACTTTCTCTAAAAATAATAAATAAAATCTTTTTAAAAAAGGTCCTCAAAGCCTGAGGCCTGGGGCCAAAAGAAGAGGGAGGTAGTATTTCTTTAGTAGTGAAGTGTTACTGGTTTTAGAGCACTTATGTAGTTGTTGGGAAGATGGGAGGGAGTTGTGAATATAGAAAATGACTTTGGAAGGTTCTACACAACTAAAGAATGATGAGGTAGAATCCATGCTTCTGAGTCCCAGTGTACTTGGAAAAAGAATAAAATTACACAATAACAAAGAATCAAGGGATTCCAGCAAGATGGCGGAGGAGTAAGTGGAGCTACACCAATCTCCTCCCAGGTCAAATCTGGAATTACTTTTTTGGAGAAAAAGCCAGCTGGAAAGAAGTCCAATAACCACAGACAGAACAGAAGAGGACGCTTCATCACAACGTGACTGGTAGGAATTGTGGAAACATGAGAGGGCTGGCAGGGCCCCCACCACAGGCAGTAGCCGCAGGGATGGAGCCCGGGGCTTCACTTGAGAAGGGTGAGTTCTGGTCCCCTAGCTGGCTTTCCCAGCTATAGCAACACAGCAGAGAGGAGAGCAGCATCCAGCTGAGAATGGTGGAAAGCTGTGGAGTTCACTAGTCTAAGAGAATGCTAGAAACAGAACTGCTAGGGTGACCACAACGAAAATACATTGGCACCCACCTACCCTGGGCTCCAGCGCAGGGAGGGTAGAGAGGACTAAAGATGCATGGGGAGAGTTTACAGGGGTGGCTTGGAGGAGAGAAGTGGGGAGGCAGCTGTTGCGATCCCAGTGCTGACTCATCACCTACACCTCTGTCATACTGCTCTGGGCCAAATGGCTTCCATATGAGGGTCCTCATAGCCCCACCCACTGGAAGCAATCTGCCCCACCCAGCAGTGCCTGAGCCTGGCACTCAATCACAATTCTTTGATTTATATCTAAATAAACCTCTCCTACCCTGCCCTGTCTGAGCATAGATATAATAGGTGACACCTGAAGAGGTATCTCTTGCCCAGCAGCACCTGGGCCTGGCCTGCTGAGTACAAACTCTCTGACTTATAGCTGGGTCTGTGAGCTCCACAAAGTGGTGTGAAAGCCTGGTGGCTGATAGTAGATTCATTGCTTTGCAACTGAGTCAGTCCTTCTTGCTCATCAGAGCCTGGGTCTGGTGGCTGATTACAAACTCTCTGACTTACAGCTTGATCAGTGAGCCCCACACAGTGGCATGTAAGCCTGGTGGCTGATCATGGATTCATTGCTTTTCAACTGAGTCAGTCCTTCTTGCTCAGCAGAGCCTCGGCCTGGCGGACGAGTGCAAACTCTCTGACTTATAGCTGAGTCAGACAGTCCCACAGACTGGCAAGTGAGCCTGGTGACTGATAGTGGATTCATTGGTTCACAACTGAGTTGATTTGTCTCACCCAGTGGCCCCTGGGCATGGCTGCTGGTCACAAACTCATTGGCTTACAATGGAGTGTTTCAGTCTAGCCAAAGGGCCCCTTACCCTGGCAGCTGATCACAGATTTATTGCATTACAATAGAAACTTTCAGTTGATACCAGCGCCAACTGAGCCTGGTGGCTAATCATAGGTTCATTGGATTACAATTGGATCTTGCTGCCTAGCCCAGTGGCACCTGAGCCTGGCAGGTGATCACATCTGAATTTGTCCCACCAGGCTGCACCTGAGCTGGTGGCTGATCCACTGGATTGTAATATAAACTCTCTGTCTAGCCCAGCAGGGCCTGAGTTTGGTAGCTGATTCATTGATTTATAACTGAATCTGTCTATCACTCCAAGCTGCATCTGAGTCTGGTGGTGGATCACAGCCCAATAGGATTATAACTAAATCAATCCTTCCAGTCTAGAAGTTCTTGATGAGTCTGGATAAGGGCTTGTCAATTTTGTTTATTTTTTCAAAGAACCAGCTCCTGGACCTGTTGATTCTTCTAATTGTAGTTTGAATCTCTGAGTTATTTAGTTCTGCTCTGATCTTGATGATTTTCTTCCTTCTACTTGCTCTGGGCTTTGTTTGTTGTTGCTCCTCTAGTTCTTGCAGCTTTGTGGTTAGGTCATTTTTATAAACTTCTTGTAACCTTTTTTGGAAGGCCTGTATGGCTATAAATTTCCCCCTGAGAACTGCCTTTGCTGTATCCCATAGGTTTTGGGCTGTTGTGTGTTCATTGTCATTTGTTTCCAGGAACTTTTTGATTTCATCTTTGATCTCATTGTTGACCTTTTCATTGCTTAAAAACATGTTATTCAGTCTCCATGAGTTAGAGAATTTTTGGGTTTTTCCCTTGAATTTGGTTTCTAATTTCAAGCCATTGTGATCTGAGAAGATACTTTGTATGATTTCAATTTTCCTGTATTTGTGGAGGCTTGTCTTGTGACATACCATGTGATCTATCTTGGAGAAAGATCCATGTGCATTTGAAAAAAATGTGTATTTTGCTTCTTTGGGGTAAAAGACTCTGTAGACATCAGTTAGGTCCATTTCCTCTAGAGTGTTGTTCAATGCCACAACATCTCTGGGGATTTTTTGTTTGGAAGATCTGTCCATTGTTGATAGTGAGATATTAAAATCCCCTACTATTAGTGTGTTGCTATGTCTTTCTTAAAGTCTTCCAAGATTTTCCTTATATATTTCAGAGCTCCTATGTTGGGTGTGTATATGTTTATCAGAGTTATTTCTTCTTGATGTATTGTTCCCTTAAGTATTATGAAATGTCCATCTTTGTCCCTTTTTATGGCCTTTATTGTAAAATCTATTTTGTCTGAAATCAGTATTGCTACTCCAGCTTTTTGTCATATACAATTGCTTGATATATATTTTTTCATCCCTTCACTCTCAATCTGTGTCAATCTTTTGTTCTGAGTGGGTCTCTTGAAGACAACATATATGTGGGTCATGTTGTCTTATCCATTCAGCTACCCTATGTCTTTTGATTGGTGCATGCAATCCATTTACATTTAATGTTATTATTGATTGATACTTATTCATTGCCATTTTCTCCCTTTGTGTCTGTATTCCTCTTTGGCTTTCTCTGTTTCTTCATTTTATTTATTTACTTATTTTTAAAGCAGACCCGTTAGCATTTCTTGCAATGCTGGTTTGGTAGAGATGTATTCTTTTAGTCTTTTTTTTTTTTTTGTCTGGGAAGCTCCTTATTTCTCCTTCTATCTTGAATGAGAGCCTTGCTGGGTAGAGGATTCTTGGTTGCAGGCCTTTGTTTCCCATGACTTGAAATATTTTTTGCCATTCCCTTCTGGCTTGAATTGTTTCTGTTGAATAATCATTTGATAGCCTTATTGGAAACCCTTTGTATGTTATTTATCATTTCTCTCTTGATGCTTTTAGGATTCTCTCTTTGTCTTTGAAATTAGCCATTTTAATAATAATGTGCCTTGGTGTTGGTGTGTTTGGGTTGATCTTCATTGGCACCCTCTGTGCTTCCTGAACTTGATTAATGTTTTCAGTCATGATTTTAGGGAAATTTTCTATCATGACTTTTTTGAACAGGTTTTCCATTCCTTGTTTCTCTTCTCCTGCTGGTATCCCTATGATACGGATGTTGTTACATTTCATTTTGTCCTGCAGCTCTCTTATACCCTCTTCAGTCTTATTCAGCCTTTTTTTTATTCTCTTGTACTATCTTGGAGTATTTGTCTACATTATCCTCCAACCCGCTGATCTGGTCCTCTGTTTCCTCTAGCCTACTGTTGATTTCTTCTACTGTATTCTTCGATTCACAAATTGTATTCTTCATTTCCTCCTGGCCCTTATTGACAGTTTCTATGTCCTTTTTCATGCTGTTGTAGTTCTCAGTAAGTTCCTTGTAACTTCCCTGGAGTTCTTTGTTGTTCTCCTGGAGTTGTTTATAGTTTTCTTTGATGTGGCTGAGCCCACTGAGCTTCTCTATCATCATTCTTTTGAATTCCTTATCTGATGTTTCAGGTGCCTCTGTTTCATTTTGTGTTTTTTCTGGGGATTCTTCCTTTCCTTTTGGTGATGGACTGATTCTTTCTTTCCCCATTTTGGGTGTCTGTTCTTGCTTGCTTTTTATTTTTTATTTTTATTTTTTGTTGTTTCCTTGGGTTAAGCTGCTTTGCTTCCTTGCCTTAGTTGAGCACCCTTCTGTGATAGGAGATTTGTGGAGTTCAATGTTGCATTCTCCCAGATTTTCTCCACTTGTTGTTCTTGGTGTGTCCTTTATTTGGGCTGTCTGGTTGTATTCTGGACCTGTGGGCTGCTCCCCTGCAGGTCTCCGCTGCCTCTGGGCTGTACTCCCCTGAGTCCAGGTGCTGACCGCTCCAATTCTTAGGGGCCTGAAGACATCTTGCGCTCCCTGTCTTGTCCTCTAGCTGCTCTGGTACTTGAGAATACCATCAGCACTGTTCTCTACTCTGTCGCCATCTTGCTCCTCTCTAAAATCACCAAATTTTTACTTTTTAATTAGTTTTGTTGGCTTTATTATATTTTTACATTTACATTTGTAAGATTACTCCACCATTAATCATAGTTCTAAATACTTCTTATGAATCCTGTGTAAATTCAAAGATAATGTAGGCAAAATGAATTCAAATGAGCATTGTTTACAAATTTCTAAGACAAATAGTAAAATGACAGTATATATTTCTATATTTTTTGAATCATTTTTATTGCTGTTCTATAATAGTTCTCCCAATTTTCCCCCATTGCTATTGACTGCCCTGCCCATCCCACATTGCCATGCTCAATCCCCACCCTGTTTTCCATGTCCATGGATCATTCATATGTGTTCTTTGACTAGACCTTTCCCCTTTCTTCCCGTCTTATTCCCCTTCCCTTTCCTTTTTGGTTACTGTCAGTCTGTTCCTTGTTTCCTTGCCCCTGGTTCTATTTTGCTCACTTGTTTGTTTTGGTCACTGAGTTCTTGTTATAGAAGAAATCATATGGTATTTATATTTTGCTGCCTGGCTTATTTCACTTAGCATAATTCTCTCCAGTTCCAACCATGCTTTTGTGAAAGGTAAGAATTCCTTCTTTCCTTCTCCTGTATAGTATTTCATTGTGTAATTGTACCACAGTTTTTGATCCACTCATCTACTGATAGGAACTTAGGCTGTTTCTAGCACTTGACTATTGTAAATAACACTGCTATGAACATAGTGGTGCATAGGTTCCTTTGAATTGGTGTTTTAGGATTCTTGAGGTATATTCATAATTGTGGAATCAATGGATCAAAAGGTAGTTCCATTTCTTGTTTTTTGAGAAAGTTCCACAGTGTTTTCCACAGTGGCTGCTCTAGTCTGCATTCCCAATAATAATGCACCAGGGTTCCCTTTTTTTCACATCCTTGCCAGCACTTGTTAAATGACAGTACTTCTAATTCTAGCATTACAGAAGATATATCACTTGCTTTCCTTTGATGAAAGATGTCTTACACCTATGTTTGAACCAAGTATTTCAAGCCAGTATTCCTGTCCTTGGAGTAAAAGGTTGTTTCATTTCAATCGTACTCTCTGCCCACCCCTTCATCTCATAGATCAAATTACTGCTTTGTTAATGTTTTCCTCAGTATGTTGCTCAGTTCTAATTTGTTATTCTGAAGTCCGTAATGACTTTTAATTGTAGCATCTACTGTCAAATTCTATCATTTAAGTGTCAATGGATGTCACTTTCTCTTTCTTACTCAGGAAAATTACAATTTCCCCTCTAAACATCTGTATTAGCATCTAGTTTATGTTTTCCTTAGATAGGGTAAGTGAGTTACAAAATGCTAGCTTCTCAAATTATTTTCTAATGTAAATTAGCCCAAGTAGGAAAAATCCTCTCTTTCTATTCATAATCTGTATATAACAGATACCACACTAATGTGTACTAAAGCAATGTGTTTTACTGTTACTGAAAGAAAAATCTTACACTATATCTTCACTGCTTTTCAACTATTTTTCTCAATTAAAATATTGTTTTAGAAAATGCTGTCATGTATTTGAAATTTTTATCACTCTGTATGGTGGAATAAATTTTATAGAAATATTAAGCTCTGCCTGATGACAATTAAATGCCAATGAAAGACATGCAAGTACTAAACTTATTTCAAATTTCTAGGTCAATCAATTATTAAACATTCCTCAAAAAGATATATATATTTTTAAATTTATTTTTGTATTATTTCTGGAGAGAGGGGAAGGGAGAGAGGGGAAGGGAGAGAGGCAGAGAGGGAGACAGACATCAATGTATGGTTGCCCTTCACCTGCCTCCAGCCACGGGTCTGGCTGGAGACCTGGCTTGCAACCTGGTTATGTGCACTGGCTGGAAAATTGAAGCAGCAACCTTTGGGTTTGCAGACCAGTGCCTTATCCATTGTGCTACCAGCCAGGGCTAAAAAGGTGTATTATTAAGACATAAAATCATTTGGCTTCCAGCCAAGTTAAAGATATAGGTAGACATGCTGCATCTCTCTTAACAACTAGGAAAGAATATAACTACCACAAAATTGGAGACAACTGGAAGTTCCAGAAAATTGAGCTGCATGAAAATCTAATGAAGATGTAAAGAAGAAATACTCATCCAGACAGATAGGAGGGTTGGAGCAGGGACAGAGAGGATGTGGTTTGGCAGCCAGCAGTGGCAGCAGTGGCAGCAGTGGCAGCAGCATAGAAGCTGTAGCTAGCAGGCAGAAAGTGCAATCACATGTTTAAAAAGTAGGGACACCTAGGGAGCACTCCAACACCAGACCAGACCACACAGCTCACAGTTCTGGGCAGTAGGGATAATGAAGCCACATCACTTCTGACTGTGGAAACCAGTAGGGGTTGGGGTAGAGAAAGAAACTACCAGTTTCTCAGCAGAGTCTGTTTGTTTAGAGAGCCCCCACAATCCTAGAACATCTGGAAATCCACCCACTCTGGGAACCATGGCCAGGGCAATAGGTAGAGAGGCACTAGTCCCATAAGGGAAGCAGGAGAAGTGTCTGGAAAAGGGGTGAGTGCTAAGTATGCATTGTTCCCTCTCAGACCCTTCCCCAACATGGTGAAATGGGTCACCCTGCACTAATGAATACCTAAGGTTCTGCCCCTCACAATATAACAGGTGTGACATCTCTACTTAAACAGAGGAGCCTGTCAAGTTGAGGAGACAGAGAAGTATAGCCCAAAAGAAGGAACAAATCCAAGTTCAAGTGGCAGAATTATGCAATGATGGAATAGCCAACCTAACTGATGCAGAATTCAAAATATTGGTGATAAAGATGTTCACAGACTTGACAGATATGCTTGAGTATGGCAAATGCAGAAGAGAAGTGAATGCTATGCTAAGTGAAATGAAGGAAAATCCACACAAAACCAATGGTGAAGGGAAGGAAACCAGGGTTCCTATCAAGATTTGGAACATAAGGAAGAAAAAGTTAACCAATATAAAATGAGGAAACAAGAATTGAAAAGAAAAACAAGGAGAAGCTTAAAAATCTTATTGGACAATTTTAAACATGTCAATGTCCAACTCATAGGGACACCAGAAGGAGAAGAGAAATAGCAAGAATTGAAAACTTATATGAAAAAATAATGAAGGAAAACCTCCCAAATTTAGTAAAGGAAATAATCATGCAAGTCCAGGAAACACAGAGAGTCCCAAAAAAGTTAGACCCAAGGAGGACCACACCAAGACACATCATAATTAAAGTGCCAAATAGAGATCGAGAATGTTAAAATCAGCAAGAAGAAAGAAGAAAGTTACCTTCAAAGGGGTTCTTATATGACTATCAGCTGATTTCTCAAAATAAAACTATAGGCAAGAAGGGACTGGCAAGAAGTATTCAAAGTGATAAAAAGCAAGGACCTACAACCTAGATTACTCTATACAGCCAAGCTATCACTTAGAATGGGAGGACAGATAAAATGCTTCCTGGACAAGGTAAAGCTAAAGGAATTCATCATCACCACACCATTATTATATGAAATGTTAAAAGGACTTATTTAAGAATAAGAGAATCAAAACTATTAACATTAAATTGACAACAAACTCACAGCTATCAACAATAAAACCTAAAAAAAAAAAAAAAAACTAAGCAAACAGAACCAAAGGTATGGGGATCATTTGAAGGGTTATTAACTGGGAAGGGGAGGGGGAGAACTGAAGAAATGGTGCAGGGATTCAAAAACATTGGTGGGTACAAGATAGACAGGGGGAAATCAAGAATAATATAGGAATGGGTGAAGCCAGAGAACTTAAATGCATGACCTATAGACATGAACTAAGGGGCATGGGGTTGCTGGAGGGAAGGTGGGTCTTTGTGGAGGGGAGCAAAGAAGAAAAGAACTTGGGACAATTGTAACGGAATAATCAATAAAATATACTTTAAAAAGTAATGAGCTCATTTATAAATGTGTATGTTCATAACTATCTCACCATGTGATTAGACTTTAGATGCAATTCATTGAAAGTTTATTTTTAATTAGTAAGGTATTAGTATTTTTAGCACTCTAATGTTACAGAACCAGTGTGATTATCTTTTTACTAACATGCCTAATTTATTGTTTCATTGAACCACTTAAGCCATTTGTATATGTGAAAATAATTTTTGCTTGTATATAAGGACAAAATTTTAAAAGAAATAATGTTTTCACTATGTTTCAAAGGGTTATGACTAGTTAACAAATGGTATTTTTCACTTAATTGCATAGAAACACAGCTGGGAAGAGTGACATATATGTCTAAATTCTCCTCTGATGGAAATTGAAAAGATAATTAGTGGTGAAATATGATGGAAGGGTTCTCTGAGCAGAGCTAAGAGAGTGTGTCTTTTATCTAAAGTTTCTAATTATCAAAATCCTAGAGTCCACAAGGTCAAGAGTCAAATGAAAGACATAAAAGAAACCAATCCAAAGTAGAGATAATAGTCTGAATAGATCCTCAAGAGAAGATTTAACAAACAAACAAACAAACAAAGACCAAAGACCAGAAAGTCAAAACTGAGAAGCAAAGAAACAAAGAAGTGGGCAGGATCAGGATGAAAAGAAGCAAAGACTGGACCTTGGTTGACTTCTATGCATTTATAGGTGATTGTGTTGTATTAAATGAATGAGGGACAGGGTGCGTGTAGGCCATCATTGGGCAAGATCTGAGGGATTCTAATGCCTGAAATACCTGGAAGCAGTCATTCTCAACCTACTGATAAAATAGAAGCTGGTGGAGAGGAAAACTGACTACAAAATCCAAGTTGAATCAGAATGAATATCTGGAAGTAATGAAAATGGAAAGCATCAAAGTACAAGAATGATTTCAGACATCTGGTAAAGAACAAGGATGAAGAACAAGAAAACATTTGGTACCTAACTGAAGGTTTTCATGTCCTTCTGCTTTTCATGTGGATAATGAAAGTACAACAGTTGATACTTACCTAATTCAATGAAGGATTATGTAAATAAATGTGCAAAGTACATCCAGATACTTTTCTTGACAGAATTTTACTTTATAAGATGAAAGTAAATGAGTGGTATTACATTAGGGACAGTTATGTGAGAGAAAAATCTGTAAATCACTGAAATTTAGTGATAACATTGCAAGGCTTACTAATCCACAAAATAAGAACTCATTGAACTATGTATGTTATATAGGTAAAATTATTGAAATTTCAAAAAACTCTATTTTCTGAGTGCATGATCAAAGACTAAAATGAGAAAGTAAACATTTATTTTGTAAATAAGAATATTAGAAATGATGAAAACATTTCTTTTAGAGATAAGAACAATGTTTATATGAGGTCTAGATAGAAACTAAAGCTTGCGACCTGGAAATCTTTCATCTAGACCTAAAGCACTCTTGACTCATAGATGAATGATTAGGACATGAACAAATTAAAGAACTTTCATCAGTGATAAATTATTTTCAACTTGAAAATATCCTCAGGATGCAATACAACAATAAAATTAAATTTACAAATAATAAAAATAAATAAATAAAACCATAGCCCTGACAAGTGTGGCTCAATTGATTGGGCATCATTCCACAAAGCAAAAAAAAAAAAAAAAAAAAGCCTCAGCCTATTTTGAGTTTAATATTTAATATTTTTTATAATACAACTTTTTCTTGCCTGGATAACTTTTACTCATTCTTCAGAATTCAGGTGAGGAATCATGCCTCAGTACTACCCACATTACACACACACACACGTACACACACACACACACAAACCCTCTCACCACTCTGGAGTCTGATTCAGATGCCCCTCCTTTAGGCTCTCCATAACACACCACACCTCCCTACTTTTATACACGCGTCATACTTTAATTTTGACTTGTGTGCTACTCCATTCAAATGTGAATCTCTGAGGACTGAACCCTGACTTCTCTATCTGCTGCTTACTGCTTGGCACTTAGTATTTATTGAATTAACAAGTAAATAAATGTTTAACAAGAGTCTACTGCATTTCACAGTACAGTGAACAATAATCATTATATATATATATATATATATATATATATATATATATATATGAGTCCAAGGTCTATCCAGACAGTATTCAGCTTTGTAATATAAAAGATAGAGATATTTATTGAAGAAGATGCAAAATACAAGAAACATTGTACACAAAACAATGATGCCTTAATCCCCTTCAAATAGGCACCTTGGGACCTCCCACAGTTCTCCCAGCATCTCTTCCAGTATTCAAAGCTCTGCAAAATCCTTTGTTGGAATTGCCATCAGTGTATTTTCCTGAATCACACCAATGGTCTGCAATCTTTTCTCTTTTAAAAGTGATTTTAGTTTTGGGAAAAGCCAGAAGGCGCAGGGCACCAAATCTGGGCTGTAGAGAAGCTGAGTCACCTGGGTGATTTGATATTTTCCCACAAAACTCTGCACAATATGTACATGATGCATGAGTAGGTGCATTATCATGATGAAGCTGCCAATTACCAGTTACTTATAGTTGCAGCTATTTTTATCAAATTGCCTCTCTCAACCAATAAAGAACATTGAAGTAGTACTCCTTGTCAATTTTTTTGGCCTGGAGGCTCATATTTGTAATAGACAATGCCCTCCCTATAAGAAAAAAACAAAAACAAAAAACACACATGCACACACACACACACACACACAGTAAATGTGGTCTAGATCTTAGTGCAACTTTGCAGTGCCTTCTTTGGGTATGGAGAGTCAGGTGACTTCCATTGGGATGGCTGGGTCTTCATTTCCAGGCCATAGCCCTAGATCCATCATTCACCTCTAGTTATGACCTTCTTAAGGAAATCTGGTTCATTGGTACTGATTTGAATCAAGTCATTAGCAACTGCAGCATGATGTTCCTTCTGCTGTGGTAGCAGAAGCCATGAAACAAATTTTGCCATGACACATTTCATGCCAAGGTCCTCAGCCAACATCTCAGACATAGTAGATTTTGGAATCCTCAGATCAGCTTCTAGTTCTCATACTTTCAACCATGGATCTTTGTTGATTGAAGCCTATATGCATTCAATATTCTCAGGTATTCTGCTTGTTGTAGGCCTTCTAGAATGTGGATCACTATCAACAGATTGTTGACCATATTTGCAGCATTTGTGCCACACTTTTACTTGTTCTGCACTCATTGCATCATCCTCAAAAGCCTTATAAATCATCCAAATAGTTTCTACAGAGGAATGTTCAGCTTAATGCAAAATTTGATACAGATATGTTGCTCTGTTGACTCAGTCACTCTGAATGCAACAGCCACACAGTACACAGTACACATGTTCACGCAACAGCATCTACCTTCCCCACTGACTAGTATAATGACATCATCATTGTTCATGCATGTGCATTCCATTCCATTTTCCTTGACTTCCAGGGAGATGTCATGCACACCATTCTCATTATATTAACAATAGCTGGGATTTTTCCAGACAGACCTCATATACTAAAACTTTGCATGTACCTTTCTGAGGAACCCTTCACCTGCTCCTTCACAGAGCAATCTAAGGCTTTTATAGGTGGAGGTATGCAAAATAGGAACAAGATTATTATCCTCTCTCTTTTTTTCTAGCCTATTCCTGGGAAAAATTGAAAATGGAGTAGTTTCAGTAGTTCAGAGTAGTTTCTCTAAAGGAACAGGTTGGACAAAGTTGCTTTTCTACACCCTCTGATGCCCATTTGTTGATGGTAATTCTTATCACCTTCCAGAAAAGAGCCTGTCACATTTTCATCAGTGACCTCATGATGGATTTTAAGATAGGAAGGATCTCTATTTAAAGCGCAGGAAGTCAAGGAAGCAGAAATGGAGGCAGGGACAACAAACCTTATAATTATCAAGGACCCTTTATGGCTGAACACTTATGTACAAAGTTCACTTCTTCCTCACAACTACCCTGCTAGAATGTAAGCATTCTCATTTATTGAGGCTCTGGAATGCTGCCTGAAATACCTCTGTACCTTTGGTTTAACTACTCTCTAACAATAGCCGATGCAATCTATAACCCAACAATAATAAATCCAAAGAAATTACCAATTGTAGACAAACGCTTTGATGCTTATTTATCAAGGCAAATAGCCCTGTATTCCTGAGTGGTTTCCAAGAACATAACTGTATTATAAAGATGTTTAAGGATTAATGTTAATAATGATTGGAAATTACAAAAAAAAAGGTTAACACATATTCATATACTCTGTTTTAGAAAGTACATAATATATTTTGTAATTTGTTATTACTAAGTTAATATTAAAACTTCAAATATTTATAAGCAAGTTAGTCCTCAACAAACTGAAAGTTCTAATGAACTCAAACAATTCACTTTTTGATGGGATTAAAAACTTCACTATACATTTTTTTTTTTACATCAGATGTTTTCAGATATGAGGCATTTCTCAAAGATAAAGAATCAATAAAGGCTAATATTTAGAATGCTTATTTATTTTAAGTCTGTCTATGAAATTACAGTGAAAATTTATTAAATAATAATCAAGTAAAATGTAGTGTTATTTGCACAAAAATAGACTGCACTTTGCATTTACATTATTTATGTACAATTACAGAAATTATTTGTAAATCACAATCTCTAGGAGAATCCTTAAGCAAATCAAGAGAAGCGTTGATTAGCATTCATTTCATCTGGGTTTCATCTAAGGTTTCCATGTACATGGAGACACAGAAGGAGTTACATGGGAAAAAATGGAGTGAAAGAGTCAGATTTTAAAACAAAGTATACAGGCTAAGTGTGTTGTTCACTTATAAATGGCTCTTCAAGTCACAGGCCAAGAATGAAGACTTTGTCACTTTGTTCTGGATGACATGTTGACAGATAGCAGGCCTTTGATAGCTCAGCAGAGAATGAAGCTTAATAATGTCCTATAATAAGGACATTAATAAATTTAACAGTAGACAGCAGCTTGTACAAACTGCTGTGCTAATATTATTCTCTGTCCAAAGACAACAAATAATGATAATGATGAAAATTAAGCAATGCGGGTGGAATCAGTCAGGATAGAAAAAATACTGGAAATAAAATGCAAGGACTCCAATGTATCTGAGACCTTTAGAATGACTAATATTTCAGTTGATTGTTACCAGCCCAGTGCCTTTTCTTTATCCCTCAGTCTCTAATCTCTTACCCAGCCTGCTAATGAATCTGAAAAACTTCAAGACTACATTTGGTAAAGCCTTATTTTTTTGGAAGACAGTAGAAAATGCTTCAGAAATAAGTCACTATTGATAATCTAAAGTGAGGCATAGACTCTAAATTAAGTTTAGAAAATTATTTTCTGGCTAAATAGAAATATCAATATGTGTATATTGTATTTAATATGTGCCAACCATTTTGCACAATCCAGAATAAAATAAGATAAATAAGATGAATTCTTAAAATTTACATTCAAGTGATAGAGGTAGAAAATTAGTCAAATAAATGAACAAAGTAAAAAATATGTACATAAATTTTGTTATGAAGGAAATAAATGAGATGGTGAGATAGAGTAACTGAGGGAGGCTATTGCAGATAGATGACTATAAAAGGCCTCTTAGAAAAGGTGATTTTGAGCTAAGATCTAAAGGATAAACATGATTAAGAGAGAGAGATGGGGATGCTGGAGGGAGGGGAGAGCCATGAATGTTCTAGAGAGAGGGAAAAGAAAATGCCAAAGCCAAAAATTGGGAAGGATTGTAAGAATTGAAAGGGTAATGTGGTTAAAGCACAGTGACAAAAAGAATAGTAATGTGAGAGGAATTTTTATTGATTTATTATTGTTGTATTCCAATTATGTTTTTTTTTCTTCCATTGCTCTCCCTTGTCCCCTTCCCCTCTCCCACAGTCAATCCTCACCTCCTTGCCCATGTCCATGAATCTTTCTCATTAGTTCCTTATCTAAACCCTACCCTTCTCTCCCCACCTCTCTTCCTCCCCCTCCCCCTCCTCCTTCCCCTCTGATCACCATCATTCTGCTCCTTTTTTGTTCCATGTCTCTGGTTCCATTCTGCTCATCTGTTTCTTTGATTCACTATTATCTTGTATTAGGTGAGATCATCTGGTAGTTGTCTTTTGCTGCCTGACTTATTTCACTAAGCGTAATACTCTCCAGTTCCAACTATGCTAATGCAAAAGGTAGGAGTTCCTTCTTTCTTTCTGCTATGTGGTATTCTATCGTGTAAGTGTACCAGTTTTTTGATCCATTCATCATCCCGTGATGGGCACTTAGACTGTTTCCAGCACTTGGCTATTTTGAATAGCACAATGTGAGAAGATTGGATGACAATGGAAAGAGTCCGTTACACAGAACCTTTTAAGCTTAAATTTAATTGCAAGGTTAAGTGGAACCCAGGAGTTAGAGGGTATAATCATACTTATGTTGATGATAGCTTGAATGCACATGGAAAGAAATAACTGAAGAACTTGCTTATGGATTGATGTTGGGATGAGGCAAATGGAAGAATCAAAGATATCTCATATATTTGGTCTGAGTTACTGAGATGGTAAGTTAATGGGAGAAAAACAAGAGAATTACATTATAACTCATATAGTGTCTGCAAAACAATTGTCTACCATGATCCTCATGATTCTTGACTGAACCACATAGTCAAGAAAGAGCTAGGATGATAAGAGAAATACTCTATAACAAAAATTAGAAACTAACTTTGAATGTTTATTTTACCACTTACAATAAAAATACACAATGGTGTAAATGTACCATATGATCTCACCCATTATTGCCCATACAGGACAATAATGAACAAAACTAACAACAAGCAAAACAGAACCAAATATAGGAATACAGTGAATAGGCCTTCAGTGGTCAAGGGGAAGAGGGTTGCGGGGAGGAAGAGGCAAGGAAGGGGAGCAGTTTAAAGGACCTAGTATAAAGGAACCATGGACATGGACAACAGGTGGGATTGACTTTGGGGGGAATGGGTGGGTGGGGAGGGGGACAGAGGGGAGCAAAAAGGGGATGGATGTAATACAACATCAATAAAATTATAAAAGAAAGAAAAAAATACACAATGGATATTATGGGTCATCTAGCTCTACTTCGCAATGATCAAAGCAATTTCTTATAATATACTCAGTGGTTAGACACTTGTTACTCTTTAAAGCAGCCTCTTAATTTTAGGGAAATTGTAATTGTTAAAAAGTTTTCCTTAAAAGGGAGTCAATAATCAATGTAACTACGCACATAAAGCTTAATCTCTCAACCACATAGCTGCCCCTGGTATTTTCTTTATTGCTTATGGTATCTAAATTTGAATCCTAGTTCTAACCAAGTCCATACTTACTCAATGTCTCCATACAAAAACCAAAAAGGCAAAATTATAATTTGTGCAATTGTAATAAGAATTTTGTGGTTGCCTTAAATTTTTGTTATTCTGTAATTTAAAATTCTCAATCTCTTTGTGGCTCAACTTTTCCATTTACAGATAAATGGTAATAGATAATATTGAACATTATCTTTAAGGAAAAAATAACTTCAGTTATTTTCTAGTCTGTTTATTTATCATTACTGAAGCTAAAATATAACTGAACAAATTAACCAACCAAAATAATTTAATTTTAACCTGTTCATTTATTATATTTTATTGATTATGCAATTAGAGTTGTCCTAATTTTTCCCTATTTCCCCTTCTCTAACCTAATCAGTACCCCCAAGTCCCTCAGGCAATCATCACACCATTAGTTCATATCCATGGGTCATGCATATGAGTAATTTGGCTACTCCATTTCCTATACTGTACTTTATATCCCCATGGCTATTCTGTGCCTACCTATTTGTACTTCTAAATCCCCTCACCTCTTCACCCATTTCCCCACTTCTCCCACCCATCTGGCAGCCATCGTAATACTCTCTGTATCCATGATTCTGTTTTTGTTCTTTCTGCTTACTTTGAGTTTTAGATTCAATTTTTGATATATATTTATTGCCATTTTATTGTTTGTAGTTTTGCATATTTTTTTTTCTTAAATGAGTCCCTTTAACATTTCCTAAAATAATGGCTTGGTGATGATGAACTCCATTAGCTTTTTCTTGTCTGGGATGCTCTTTATATGCCCTTCAATACTAAATGATCACCTTGCTGGGTAGAGCAATCTTGGCGGTCAATCCTTGCTTTTCATGACTTTGAATATTTCTTGCCAATCTCTTCTAGCCTGCAAAGATATTTTTGTTTTTGTTTTTGTTTTTTTAAGAAATCAGTTGACCATCTTATGGGAACTCCCCTGTAAGCAGCTAACTTCTTTTCTCTTGCTGCTTTTAAGATTCTCTCTTTACATTTATACTTTGGCATTTTTAATTATGATGTGTTTTGGAGTGGATCTGTTTGTCTCCTTCTTGTTTATATCCTTCTGTACTTCCTGGACTTTCATGTCTATTTCCTTCACCAAATTAGGGTAGTTTTCTTTCATTGTTTTAAAAATAGATTTCCAATTTCTTGCTTTCTCTCTTCTCCTTCTGGAACCCTTATGATGCAAATGTCAGATTTATTGAAGTTGTCTAAGAAGCTGCTTAAACTATCCTCATTTTGAGGAATTCTCTTTTCTTCTTATTTTGAATGATGGGTTGTTGTTTGTTTTGCTTCCTTATTTTCCAAATTATTGATTTGACTCTTGGCTTCATCCACTCTGTTGTAATGTCCCTGTAAATTGTTCTTTATTTCAATTAGTGTATCCTTCATTTCTGACTTGATACTTTTTATACTGTTGAAGTAAGCTTCTTGAACATCCTTATATACAGTGGTTTGAACTCTGTATGTGATATATTGCTTATTTTCATTTTGTTTATCTTTTTTTCTGGAGTTTTGACCTGTTCTTTCATTTGGGCCATGTTTTTTTTTTTTTTTTTTTTTTTTTTTTTTTTTTTTTTTTTTTTTTTTTTTTTTTTTTTTTTTTTTTTTTTTTTGTTTTTTTTTTTTTTTTTTTTTTTTGGGTTTTTTTTTTTTTTTTTTTTTTTTGTCTCCTCATTCTGATAGCCTTCCTGTGTTTGCTTCTATGTATTAGGTAGTGCTGCTTTGACTCTATGTCTTGGTAGTATAGCCTAATATAGTGGGTGTCCTATAGGGTCCAGTGGCACAGTCTTCCCTATCACACAAGGTGGATACTTCAGGTGTGCATCTTGTGTGGGATGACTACATGCTCTTCTTGTAGTTAAGCCTTGGTTGCTATTGGAAGCTCAATGAAAGGGATTTACCCAGGCCAATCAGATGAAAGGACCGGCTGTGACCACCAACCATGACTCACCCCCTGTGGAGGATCAGCTGTGCAGGGGCAGGGTGGTGGTGCTCCAATATGGTCTACAGCTGTCCACTCGGTGTGCTGACCAAGGGTGATACAGGCCAAGATCAGACCCCACCTGTTTTTTACCTGGGGCACCCAGCCTGAGATATAAAGCAATCTGAGCTGGTTTCTCGTTGTGCTGGGCTTGGAGAGTCCCAGGGAAAGCAAGCTGTAAACCTAGACTATCTGCTGATAGTGCCAGGAGGGGAGCTTACTGAGGCCAGTTGCTGCTTGATAGGATTTAGGAAGTTTTGAGGCATGAGCCAAGACCAGCCATTCATATGGAAAAGCAACTTTTGGCCCATAAGTTGGGTGGGGCAGAGTCTCTGGGTATCTCTAAGGCAAGTCAAACAGTATTAGCCAGGTTAATGGAGTCTCAGATATGGCACCAGCTTGTTGACTCTGTGTTTCTGTTGGGGAAGAGTTTACAAAAGTGGCAATGGCCTCTTTTTGTCTTGATGCCAGAAACTTCAGTTTCTTCTTGTATGCCACTGGTTCTTTTTAAGCTACTATCCCAATGCTGAAGCTCATATGGAGGGAGTCTATGTAGATAAGTCCATGTGTAAGTTCTTTAAGGGGAACTGTTTCAGACTCCAGAAGTTTCTTCTGCCAATTCAATCCCTGCTGGTTTTTGCAGCCAGAAGTTGTGGGGACTTATTTTTCTGGCACTGGAACCCTGGGCTGGGGAACTTGGTGTGGGGCTGGTACTCCTTGCTTCTGAAATAACCCTCCCAAATACTTAACCACCACAACTGAGTGTGGGGCCAGCCCATTCCATATCTGTGCTCCTCCTACCAATTTAGATAGATGGGGTTTCTTTAATTCTATAGTTGTCAGACTTCCATTCAACTCAATTTCTGATGGTTCTGAGTGATAGTTATTCTATATTTTAGTTGTGATTTTGATGTGATTGTGCAAAACAGTGAGGCCTGCCTATGTCACCATCTTGATGAGAAGCCCCCTCCCCAATTTTTCATCTTTTGAAAAATGTTTTTCAGCTGTTATTTTAATCCCCTCTCCTAATTCCCTTTTTAAATTATGATTTAAATGAAGTTTTAGACACAGTAAAGTTAAATCTATGTTGTTCAGATTCTAAGATGTGGAGAAGTAAGTGGAGCTACACCAATCTCCTCCCAGGACCAATCTGGAATAACAATTAATTGGGGGAAAATCTTCCAAAATAACCAACGGAACACCAGTTGGAAAAGAGCCTTATAACAATGAACAGAACAGAAGGTTTATGACTGGTAGGAATTGCAGAGATGTGAGAGGGATGGCTGGGCTCCCATGGGAGGCTGCCAAAGGGATGGAGTCAGGGGCTCCAACTGAGAAGGGTGGGTTCTAAATCCCCAGCTGGTTTCCCAACCTATAGCAACACAGTTGAGAGCAAAACAGCATCCAGCTGTGAAAAGCAAAAAGCTGTATAGTTTGCTAGACAGAGATGGCTAAAGAGAGAATTACTAAAGTGACCACAAATAAAATTACATTGGCACCCACTTACTCTGAGCTCCAGCACAGGGAAAGCAGAGTAGTCTAGTGACACTTAAGGAGAATTTGGAGTGGTAGCTCTGAGAAAAGAAATGAGGGTGCAGCTGACAATGTCCCAGTCCTGAATCATCCCCTACACTACAGGCAAACTAGTTGTACCAACAAGCATCAACCTGAGGAGATATCATAGCCCCACCTTTTGTAATCAATCTGTTCCATGCAGTGGAGCCTGTGCCTGACAGTGAACACAAGTTGACTGGATTACAGCTGAATTAATTGGCCCTCCTGAATGCCTAAAGTGACCACTGATCACACATTGGTTGGAATACAATTGAACTAATCTGTCTCACTTAGCAGTGCCTACATCTGAAAGCTGAGCACAAGTTAATTATACTAAAAACTGAAGGGCACAGATGAAAACAGTGGATCTCTAGATTGGCTCCAATGGGCTGACTAGACCCAGACAATGGAATGATTTAATGTCACCACAGGTGGATCCGGAAAGTGAAAAAAGTGCATCTCTATAAAACAGAAAGTCACACCACAAAGATTAAAAAAAAAAAAAAAAAAAAAAAAAAAAAAAAAAAAAAAAAAAAAAAAAAAAAAAAAAAAAAAAAAAAAAAAAAAAAAAAAAAAAAAAAAAAAAAAAAAAAAAAAAAAAAAAAAAAAAAAAAAAAAAAAAAAAAAAAAAAAAAAAAAAAAAAAAAAAAAAAAAAAAAAAAAAAAAAAAAAAAAAAAAAAAAAAAAA
>PVIW01012928.1:11255-29840 GCA_004026585.1 Noctilio leporinus | reverse complement strand
GTCCTATAACCACAGACAGAACAGAAGAAGACTCTTCATCACAACTTGACTGGTAGGAATCATGGAAATGTGAGAGGGCTGGTGGGGCCCCCACTGGAGGCAGCAGTGGAAGGGATGGAGCTAGGGTGCCACATGAGAAGGGCGGGTCTGGTCCACCCCACTGGGATTCCCAGCTACAGCAACAGGGTGGAGAGCAGGGCAGCATCCAGCTGAGAAGGTGGAAAGCCATGGAGTTTACTAGCCTAAGAGATAACTGGAGACAGAGAACAACTAGGGTGACCACAACAAAAATACATTGGCACCTACCTAACCTGGGCCCCAGCGGAGGGAGGGCAGAGAGGAGTGGAGACTCCTGTGGAGAGTTTGCAGCAGTGGCTTGGAGGAGAGAAGTGGAGAAGTGGCTATAGGGATCCTGGTGCTGACTCATTGCTCACACCTCCAGGGACTCCACTGAGGCAAACAGATTCCCTATGAGGTTCCCCATAGCCCCACCCACTGGAAGCAATTTACTCCTCCCAGCAGTGCCTGAGCCTGGTGCCTGATCACAGTTCTCTGATTCACATCTAATAAATCCCTCCCTGCCTTGTCTGAGCATAGATACAATAGTTGGCACCTGAAGAGATATCTCTTGCACAGCAGTACATGGGCCTGGTGGCTGATTACAACTCTCTGACTTACAGCTGGGTCAGTCTGCCCTGCACAGTGACAAGTGAGCCTGTGGATTCACTGGTTCACAACTGAGTTGGTTTGTCCCATCCACTGGCCTCTGGGGCTGGTGGCTGATCGCAAACTCATTGGATTACAACTGAATCTTTCAGTCTAGCCCAGTGGCCCCTTATCCTGGCAGCTGATCACAGGTTCATTGGATTACAATAGAATCTTTCAGTCAAGCCCAGTGCCACCTGATCCTGGTGATTAATCACAGATTCATTTGGCTTACAATTGTATCTTGCTGTCTAGCCCAGCAGCTCCTGGGCCTAGTGGCCAATCACAGATTCATTGGATTATAGTTGGATCTTGCTGCCTCATCCAGTGATCTCTGATCTTGGTGGCTGATCACAGATCCATTGATTTACATCTGAATCTTTCCCACCAGGTGGCACTTGAGTTGGTAGCTAATCCACTGGATTATAATTGAACCTCTCTGTCTAGCCCAGCAGGCCCTGAATTTTGTAGCTGATTTATTGATTTACAACCTAATTGCTCTATCACCCCAAGCTGCATCTGAGCCTGGTGGTGGATCACAGATTAATTGGATTACAACTGAATCAATCCTTCCAGACTAGCAGTTCCTTAGCCTGGCTGCTGATTATAGTCTGCCTGAATTACAACCAAACCTAAAAATGGGGAGAAAAAAACAAAACAAAACAGCCCATCACCAAAAGGGAAGAAGGAATCCCCAGAAAGATCACTAAATGAAACAGAAGCAAGCAAACTATCAGATATGGAATTCAAAATAATAATGATGGAGAAGTTCAATGAGCTCAGGAATATATATATACACACACACACAACTCCAGAGGAACTACAAACAACTCCAGGGAAGCTACAAGGAACTTACTGAGAACCACGCCAGAATTAAAAAGGAAATAGAAACAAACTATCACTAAGAGCCAGGAGGAAATGAAGAATACAACTTCTGAATTGAAGAATACAGTAGAAGGCATCAACAGCAGGCTAGAGGAAGCAGAGAATTGGATCAGCATGCAGGAGGACAACCTAGAAAAATATTCCAAGACTATGCAACAGAAAGAAAAAAGGCTGAACAAGAATGAAGAGGTTTTAGGACAACATGAAATGCAATAATATCCATATCATAGGGATATCAGAAGGAGAAGAGAAACAAGCAAAGGGAAACCTGTTCAAAAAAGTAATGACAGAAAACTTCCCTAACATCATGAGTGAAAATGTTACTCAAGTTCAGGAAGCACAGAGAGTCCAATGAGGATGAATCCAAACAGATGCACTGCAAGACACATAACTAAAATAACAAATTTCAATGATAAAGAGAGAACCTTAAAACCATCAAGAGAGAAACAGCAAATAACATAGAAGGGGGCTCTGATAAGGCTATCAAGTGATTATTCAAAAGTAACATACAAACCAGAAGGGAATGGCAAAAAATAGTCTAAGTAATGGGAAACAAAAGTCTGCAACCAAGAATACTCTACCTAGCAAGGCTCTCATTCAAAATGGAAGGAGAAATAAGAAATTTCCCAAACAACATAAGACTAAAAGAATACATCTCTACTAAACCAGTATTTCAATAAATGTTAAAGGGTCTGCTTTAAAATAATTAAGATGCAGAGAGAGAGAGAGAGAGGAACACAGGTACAAAGTGGGAAAATGGTAATCAATAAGTATCAGTCAATAGTAACCTTAAATATAAACAGATAAAATGTGCCAATCAAAAGACATAGGGTAGCTGAATGGATAAGAAAACATGATCCACATATATGCTGTCTTCAAGACACCTAATTCAGAACAAAAAATTGACACAGATTGAAAGTGAAGGGATGAAAAAATATATATCAAGCAATAGACATGAAAAAAGGCTGAAGTAGCAATACTTATTTCAGACAAAATTTATTTTATGAAGAAGTTCATAGAAAGAGACAAAGAAGGACATTTCATAATACTTAAGGGAATGAGCCCTGGCTGATAGCACAGTGGGTAAAGCGCGGGCCTGCGAACCCAAAGGTCGCAGGTTTGATTCCCCAGCCAGGGCACATAACTAGGTTGCAAACCAGGTCTCATCAGATCCGTGGCTGAAGGCAGGTGAAAGGCAACCTACATTGATGTCTCTCTCCCTCTCTGCCTCTCTCCCTTCCCCTCTTTCTAGAAATAATGAAATAAAATCTTTTTAAAAAATGGACAGATCTTTCAAATGAAAAATCACTAAAGATATTGTGGCATTGAATAACACTCTAGAGGAAATGGACCTAACAGATATATACAGAAACTTTCACACCAAGAGGCAAATTACACATTCTTTTCAAATGCACAAGGAATATTCTCTAAGATAGACCACATGGTAGGTTACAGGACAAGCCTCCACAAATACAGAAAAATTGAAATCATACCAAGAACCTTCTCAGATCACAATAGATTGAAACTACCAACCAACGTCAAGGAAACATACTAAAAACACTCTAACTCATGGAGATTGAAAACATACTTTTAAGTAATGAATGGGTTAACAATGAGATCAAAGCTGAAATAAAAAAAAAGTTTTTGGAAACAGATGAAAATGAATATACAGCATACCAAAACCTATGTGACACAGCAAAGGCAGTCCTCAGAGGGAAATTCATAGCAATACAGGCCTACCTAAAAAGGAAAGAAAAAGCTTATACAAACAACCTAACCATAAAGCTGGAACTAGAGGAGTAGCCACAAACAAAGCCCAGAGCAAGTAGGAGGAAGGAAATCATCAAGATCAGAGCAGAACTAAATAACTCAGAGATCCAGAGTACAATTCAAAGAATCAACAGGTCCAAGAGCTGGTTCTTTGAAAAAATAAACAAAATTGACAAGCCTTTAACCAGACTCATCAAGAAAAAGAGAGAGTGGACTCATAATAAACATAATCACAAATGACAGAGGAGAAGTCACAACTGATACTTCAGAAATACAGAAGATTGTAAGAAATTACTACAAACAACTATATGACAAGAAATATGACAGCCTGGGTGAAATGGACAATTTTCTGGAAATGTATAATCTACAAAAACTGAATCCAGAAGAAGCAGAAAGCCTCAATAGACTGATAATAACTAGGGTAATTGAAGCAGTAATAAAAAGCTGAAAATGCAGCTCTGGCTGTTGGCACAGTGGATCAGGCACTGGCCTGTGAACCCAAAGTTCCCTGATTTGATTCCCCAGCCAGGTCACAAGCCAGGTCTCCAGCCAAATCTGCAGCTGGACAAAGGTAGCATGCAACCATACATTAATCTCTCTCTCTCTCCCTCTCTGTCTCTCTCTCTCTCTCTGTCTCGCCCCTCCTCCTCCTCCTCCTCCCTCCCTCCCTCTCTCTCTTTCTCTCTGTCTCTTTCCCTACACTTCTCTCTGAAAATAATAAATACAATAATAATATTAAAATCCCTCAAAGTTAATGCGTTCCTGACCAGATGGCCCCCCAGGTGAAATTTATGAAATGTTTAGAGAAGAACTAACCTCTATACTTCTCAATCTATTCCAAAACATTCAAGAAGAGGAAAAACTCCCAAACTATTTCTATGATGCCAATATTAATCTAATCCCCAAACCAAGTAAAGACACAACTAAGAAAAGTTACAGGCCCATTTTGCTGATGAATATAGATTCTAAAATTCTAACAAAATATTGACCAACAAGATCCAGCAATACATTAAAAAGATCAAGCATCATAACCCAGTGGGATTCATCCCAAGGATGCAAGGATAGTACAATATTTGCAAATCAATGAATGTAATATACCACATGAGTCAGCCCTGGCTGGTGGCACAGTGGATAAAGCGCTGGCCTGTGAACCCAAAGTTTGCTGGTTTGATTCCCCAGCCAGGGCACATAAACAGGGTTGGAAGCCAGGTCTCCAGCTAGCTCTGTAGCTGGAGGCAGGTGAAAGGCAACCATACATTGATGTCCCTCTTCCTTTCTGCCTCTGTCCCTTCTCTCTTTAAAAATAATAAATAAAATCTTTTTAAAAATGAAAGTCAAAACCATATGATCATATCAGTAGATGCTGAAAAAGCATTCAATGAAATACAGCAACCATTTATGATAAATTTTATAAAACCCTTAGCAAAGTGAGAATAGAGGGAGCACACCACAACATAATAAAGGCCATATATGAGAAACCTGAAGACAACATCATACTCAGTGAACAAAAACTAACTGCTATCCCTCTATGAGCAGGAACAAAACAAGGTGTTTTTTTCCCCTCCAATTTTTCCACTTCTGATCAACATCATTTTGAAAGTTCAAGCCATACTAGTCAGATAAGAAAAATGAATCAAAGGTATCCAAATTGGAAAAGGAGGAAGTAAAACTATCATTATTTGCAGATGACATGATAGTGCACATACAAAACCCAATAGACTCCATCACAAACCTACCTGCCTTAATAGGAAAACTTAGTCAAAGAGCTGGATATAAAGTCAACATTGAAAGGCATTTCTGCATATCAATAATGAAACATCAGAGATTGAGGCTGTAAAAAAATCCCATTTACCATAACAGCAAGTAAAATAAAGTACTTAGGAATAAACTTATCCAAAGAGGTAAAATAGTTGTACTCAGAAAACTACAGAACATTGAAGAAAGAAATTAAGGAAGATACAAATAAATGGAAGCATATACCATGTTTATGAATGGGAAGAATTAACATCATTAAAATGTCCATACTACCCAAAGCAATCTATCAGTTCAATACAATCTCAATTGAAATACTGATGACATATTTCACAGATATACAAGAAACACCTCAAAATTTTATATGGAATAAAAAAGACCCCAAATAGCCACAGCAATCTTGATAAAGAAGAACAAGGTAGGAGGAGTCACAATATCAAATATCAAACTATACTATAAGGTCAGTGTAATCAAAACAATCTGGTACTGGCATAAGAATAGACATATAGGTCAATGGAACAGAATAGAGAGCCCAGAAATAAACCCAGGCCTCTATGGTCAATTAATATTCAACAAATGGGGGCGGGAAACATACAATGGAGTAAAAATAGCCTCTTCAACAAGTGGTGTTTGGAGAACTACACAGGGACATGAAAAAATATAAAACTAGACCACCAACTTACACCACACACCAGAATAAACTCAAGACCAATGAAAGACTTAAATATAAACTGTGACATTGTAACAGTCCTAGAGGAAAACATAGGAAGCAAAATTTCAAGTATCCTACACAGAAATATTTTTACTGATACTTGTCCAAGAGCAAAGGGAAAAAGGAGCAACTAAACAAATAGGACTTTATCAAACTGAAAAGTTTCTGAGAAGCTAAAGAAAACATCAGCTAAATTTAAAGGGAAGCAACTGTGTGGGAAAAAGTATTTGCCAGTGACACCTCAGAAAAGTGTTTGCTCTCCAAAATATATAAAGAACTCATGCAACTCAACACCAAAAAGGAAGAGATCCCATTAAGAAATGGGCAAAGGACCTGACAAGACACTTTTCTGAGGAGGACATTCAAAGGGCCTCTAGGCATATGAAAGAATGTTCAACATCACTAGTCATCAGAGAGATGCAAATTAAAACCACAATAAGACACTACCTCATGCCTGTCAGAATGGCAATCATCAACAAATCAACCAATCAGCAAACAAGTGCTGGTGAGGATGCGGAGAAAATAAAACCCTGGTGCAGTTGGTAGGATTACAGGCTGGTGCAGCCACTATGGAAAACAGTATGAAATGTCTTTAAAAAACTAAAAATGGAGCTGTGTATTGATCTAGTTTTTCCACTGCTAGGATTATGCCCCAAGAACCTATGTACCACAACTCATAGCATTGCTATTTACAATAGCCAAGTGCTGGAAGCAGCCTAAGTGCCCATCAGTGGATGAATTGATCAAAAATATATTTGGTACATTTACACAATAGACTACTACACAGCAGAAAGAAAGAAGAAACTCCTACCTTTTGTGACAACATGGATGGAGCTGGAGAGTATTATGTTTAGTGAAGTAAGCCAGTTAGTGAAAGATAAGTACCATATGATCTCACCCAGTTCAGGAGACTAATGAACAAAACAAACAAACAAAAACAGAACCAAATAAGTGAATATAAGGAGCAGACTTTCAGTGTGCAGAGGAAATGGGGGGGGGTGAAAAAGGCAAAGAAGGGGAACAGTTTAGTCACAAAACTAACATGGGTGACCCATAGACATGGAAAAAATATGTGGAATTGACTGAGGGGGTGAGGTGGGGATGGTGGAGCAGTGGAGAGCAGTGGGGGAAATGGGATAAATGTAGTACAACAACAATAAAATTAAAGTAAAAAGTGTAAGAAAAATGAATTAGGGTTAGGTTTAGTGTTAAAACAGGGTTAGAATTAGGGCTTGGGTTATTACTAGCATGAGTATTAGAGGTAGAATTAGCATTAGGGTTGGGCTTAGGGCTAGGTTTACAGTTACAACTAGCATTATGGATAAGGTTAAGGTTAGGTTTTGCATTAAGGTTAGGGTTAGGGTTAAATTTCAGCCTAGCATTTAGGTTAGGATTATGGTTAGGGTTAATATTAGATCAAGCATGGAAGTTGTGTTAGTGTTAGGGTAATGGTTAGGGCTAGTGTCAGAGTTAGGTTTAGGGTAAAATTTGGCATTAGTATAAGGGTTAGGGTTAAGGTTAGTGTTGAGTAGGGTTAGAATAGGGTGAGGTTTAGGTTTAGAGTTTTTATTATTGTTAGGGTTAGGGTTAGGGTTAGATTTAAAACTAACATTAGGGTTGTCAATAGGGTAGGATTGATTATGGTAATGGTTAGGGTTAGAGTTAGCATTATGGTTAGGTTTCAGTTTAGGGATAGTGTTAGGACTAGTGTTAGAGTTAGCTATAGGTTTAGGTTGAGCATTAGGCTGTGGGTTAGGGTTAGGATTAGGGTGAGGGCTAGCATCAGGGTTATGGCTAAATTATATTTAGGGTTAAGATTAGAGCTAACTTTTGGATTAGGCCTATAGTTCAGCCTAGGGTTTGGGTTAGGGTTAGGGTTAGATTTAGCGTTATGGTTAGGTTTCTGTTTAGGGATAGTGTTAGGACTAGTGTTAGCTATAGGTTTAGGTTGAGCATTAGGTTGTGGGTTAGGGTTAGGGTTAGGGTGAGGGCTAGCATCAGGGTTATGGCTAAATTACATGTAGGGTTAATATTAGAGCTAACTTTTGGATTAGGCCTATAGTTCAGCCTAGGGTTTAGATTAGGGTTAGAGTTATGGTTAATATTAGATCAAGCATTAGTGGTGGAATTAATATTAAAATTAGGGTTAGGGTTAGGATTATCATTAGGTTTATGGTTAGGTTTAGCATAAGGGTTAGGATTAGAACTAGGGTTAGGGCAAGGGTTACATTTGAAATTAGGATAGGTTTAGGATTAGGGTGGGAGTTAAGGTTAGGATTAGGATTAACTTTAAGGTTAGGGTTATGGTTAGATTTAGCATTAGTTTTACGGCTAGTGTTATGGCTAGTGTAGTGTTAGGATTTTGTTTATGGTCAGAATTAGAGTTCAATTTAGGGTTAGTGTTTGAACTAGCATTAGTGTTAGTTTTATATATATATTTTTTAGTTTTAAAGATTATATTTATTTTTAGAGAGAGGTGTAGGGAGAGGGGAGGAGAGGGAGAGAAATCAATGAATGGTTGCCTTTCACCTGCCTCTAGCTATGGATCTGGCTGGAGACTTGGCTTGCAACCTGATTACGTACCCTGGCTGGGACTCAAACAAGAGACCTTTGGGCTCGCAGGCTGGTGCCTTATCCACTGTGTCACCAGCCAAGAAAGTGTTAGTTTTAATATTAGGATTAGATTTATGGTTATGGTTAGGGTTAAGATTAGGTCAAGTATTAGTATAAAGTTTAGATTTAGGGTTAGGGTTTTATTAGGATTAGGGTTAGGGTTACATTTAGCATTAAGGTTAGTGTTAGCAATATGATTAAGATTAGGATTAAGGGTTATGATATTATAGGGTTAATTTTAGAGTGTAGAGTTAAGGTTTGGTTTAAGGTTAGGGTTAGGTAGGTTTAGGTTTAGTGTTCGAGTTAGGGATAGGTTTTAGATTAGGTTTATGGTCAAGATTAGGGTTAGCATTATAGTTTGAGTTAGGGATAATGGTAGGATTAGGTTTCAGGTTAAGATGGGGGAAGTTTAGGGTTAGGATAAGATGAGGGTAAAGATTAGAGTTAGGGTTAGGCTTAAGCTCAGCTGTATGGTTAAGGTTAATGTTCATGTTAGGGTTAGGTTTAGGGTAGGATTAGAATTAATTAGGGTTAGGGTGTAGAATGAGGGCTAGCATTTGGGTAACAGATTTAAGGGAAGAGTTTCAGTTAGAGCTAGTATTAGGGTCAGGGTTAGGGTTAAGATTTGGCCTAGAAGTTAGATTAGAATTAGAGTTAGAGTTAGGATTATATCAATCATTAGTGTTAGGGTAAGAGTTAGGGTTAGCATTAATGTTAAGACTAGCAGTAGGGTTAGATTTAGGTTTAGCATTAGGATTAGGATCATATTTAGGGTTAGAATTAGAGTTTGGTTTAAGGTTAACAGTGGCATTAGGGTTAGGGTTAAGGTTAATATTTCGACATTAGGGTTAGCATAGAGTTAGTTTTATGATTAGGGTTAGGATTATGTTTAGGGTTAGGACTAGGGTTAAGGTTAGGGCCAGGGTTAGGTGTAGGGTTAGGATTAGGATTAAGGTTATTTAGGATGAGTATTAGTTTTATGGTTGGAATGTGAACTAGCATTAGGATTTGAGTTAGGTTTTAATTTAGGTTTAGGGTTAGAGCTAAGGTTAGATTTAGGGTTAGGTTTAGGACTGGTATTAGGGTTAGGGTAAAAAATAGGGTTAGGTTATGGATAGCATTAGGGTTAGGTTTAGTGTATCATGTTAGAATTATGGTTAGAATTAAGGTTAGGGTTAGCATTAAGGTTAGAGTTATGCCATGATTTAAGTCCAGCATCAGGGTTAGTTTAATGTCAGGGCTAGACTTTGGGTTTGGTTTAAGATTAGGGTTAGAGTTCAATTTAAAATTAGCATTAGGGTAGAGTTAGGGATAGTATTAAAATAAGGGTTAGGGTTATCGTTTGCACTAGCACTAGGGTTAGGCTTAGGTTTGAGGTTGGATTAGTATTAGGGCTAGGTTTAGGTTTAGGTTTAGTGTTAAGGTTATAGTTAGAGCTACCATTATTTTTAGGATTAGGGTTAAGGTTAAGATTAGCTTTAGGTTATGATTAGGGTCAAAGTTATGGTTAGGACTTGCATTAGTGTCAGGGTTTGGGTTAGGATTAGAACTAGCATTAGGGTCAGGCTTAGGGATAGGAGTAGCATTAGTGTTAGGGTTAGGATTAGAGATAGGGTTAGGGTTAAATATTGGGTTAGGGCTAACATTAGGGTTAAGGTTAATGTTTGAAATGGCATTAAGGTTAGGTTTAGTGTTAGGTTTATGGTTAGGGTTAGAATTACAGCCAGTGTTAAATGTAATGTTTGTGTTAGGTTTATGATTATGGTTTGAGTCAAAGGTAGTAGTAGCATTAGGGTTAGGTTTAGGATTAGGGTTAGGGATACAGTTTTGACTACATTCAGGTTAGGTACAAGGATGAGTTAGCTTTAGGTTTAGGATTAGATTTAGGTCTAGCATTAGGGTTAGGGTTCAGATGAGAAGTAGTATTATGGTTGTGGTTAGGTTAGTGTTAGGAATATGGATAGGATTAGAACTAGCATTAGGGTTAAGGTGAGAAATACATTTATGGATAAGATTAACATTAGGGTTTAGCTTAAGTTTAAGATTAGGAGTAGTGTTAGAGTTCAGGTTAGGGTTACAACTAGCATTAGGTTAAGATTAGGGTTAGGGTTAGGTCCAGGGTTACGGCTAGGGTTAGTTTTAGTTACCATTAGGACTCACATTTGGGTTAAGTTTGTCTTTAGGATATGCCAAGTGTTAGAGTTAGGGTTAGTAGTAGCATTAGGTTTAGGTTTAGAATTAGGATGAGTGTCAGGATTAGGGTTCAGATTACAGTTTTGATTAGTGTTAGTGTTAGGGTTAGGGTTATGGTTAGGTTTGATATAGTGTTAGGTTTAGGGTTATGGTTAGGGCTTGAGTCAAGTTTAGATGAAGTGTTAAGGTTAGGGTTAGAGTTAGGGCTAGTATAAGTGTTGGGGTTAGGACTAGCATTACAGTTAAAATTAGGTTTAGGTTTAGGATTCTGTTAGATCTATCATTAGGATTAGGTTTAGGGTTAGTGTTAGGGCTTGGTTTAGGATTATGGATAAGATTAGTGGTAGCACAACAGTTAGGGTTAGAATTAAGACTAAGTGTGAGACTACCATTAGTGTTTAGTTATGACTAGCATTGATCTAAGGCTAGGGTTAAAGTTATGGTTAGGATTAAATTAGAATTTGGGTTAGGGTTAGTGTTTGGTTAGTGTTAGCATTAGGTTTAGGGTAATAATTATGTTAGGATTAATTTTAGTGTTAGTGTTAGAGTTAGGGCTAAATTTAGGGTTATAGTAACTGTTAGGGCAATCTTAAGGGTTAGGGTTAGCTTTTGGATTAGGATTAGTGTTAGGATTAAGTTTAGGTTTAGAACTAGCATTAATGTAAAGGTTAGGGTTAATGTTATTGCTAGGGTTAGGTTTAGGGTTAACATCAGGATTAGGAGTGGGTTAGGGTTAGGGTTAAGGCGAGGATTGGTATTGGTGTTTGGCTTAGAACTAGCATAATGGGTAATGTTAGAGTAGAAGTAACACTAGGATTAGGTTTAGAGTTAGGTTTGCTTTAGGCCTAGCATTACAAATATGGATAGGGACAGAATGAGTGAGAGATTTAGGTTGAAGGTTAGGGTTATGTTAGTGTGACCACTAGTGTTAGAATTAGGGTTAAGGTTTGATTTAGGTATAGGGCTAGCATTAAGTTTGGGTTAGGATAAGGATTATTGTTAGTTTTAGGATTAATGTTAGAGTCTAGTTAGGATTGGGTTAGTGGTAGGTTTAGGGTGAGGGCTAGCATTAGAATTAGTGTTACCTGTAGGTTTAGGGGCAGCAATAGGCCCAGGGTGGGGATTAGGGTTAGGATTAGTGTGTGGACTAGGATTAGGTTTAGATTTAGGGTTAGGTTTAAAATTTAAGATAGGGTTAGGGTCAGGTTAGGTTTAGGTCTAGCATTAAGGTTAGATTTAGAGTTATGTTTCGGGTTCTGGTTAGGGCTAGTATTATAGTGTTAGGGTTTGAGTTACATCCAGCATAAGCATTAGGGTTAGAGTTAGGGCAAACATCAGGTTTAGAGTTTGGGCTGGATTAGGATTCAGGTTACAGTAAGTGTTGGAATTACTATTAGGGTAGTGTTAGGGTTAGGATTAAGTTGAGGGTTATGATTAGAACTAGTGTTAGGGTAAATTTAAGATTTATGGTTCATGTTAGGCTTAATGTAACCTTCTAGTTATACACTGTTTTTTAGGGGTATGTATTGCAGGCCCCTTCTCAGGCAGAAAGGAATTTCCAATATAAGCTCAGCTTTGTTCCATGTCTTACCTGGCCTTTTTCCATTCCTGCTGATGAAGTGTTTTCTGTTGGGAATGTGGTGACTTTACAGATCACTCTTGTGGAAGTAATTGGACATGTAGAGAAGGTTCCAACCAACATTGCTAACAAAATCAATGACATGGCAGCTGCACTCATGGATGTTCACCAATCTGTTGCCACAGGTGATGTTAAAGGTGAAAATACTGTGGTTTCTCCCAAAACATTTGACAGTGGCTGGCCATCTGAGATCTTTTCATAACACACAAAGCCTAGTGGCCTCTAAAAAGATCACACTCCAGGAGGATATAAAAGTGTTTACCACACATATTCCTGGTGTAGTGAATGCACATATGATGCTGACCAGGGTAAACAGCCAGCCCTCAACAGGGAGACATTCTATCAGCAGTCTAGGAGTAGGTGAAGCATCATCTTTAGTGGGAATTTCTCCATAGAGCAAGCAGCCTCATTGTGACTCAAAATCAGTATCTGAAATGAATGAAGACTTGCCCAAGACCTAAAAAATTGAATGTTTATGATCTACACATGATTGTTTACACAGTCAAGAAAGCTGTCTGAGCAATGATGGACATATCTTATCCACTTTAGGTGATGATCATTTTAAGTCAACAAATGCAAAAGAACTGAATTCTGTGCCCAATCTGTTTGCCAGTGGGGCTTTTTTCATGATCTGAGTACCACTAAGTCTGGTCATCAAAAAGCTCCCCAAAGAGACTGTTAACCTCTGCCTATTCCCTCCTACCCCCCTCCCCCATTCTGGCCACTGGGAGTAAATTTAAAATTTTTACTTTTCCTCCAATTGTCATGGCTGATGCCAAAAGCAGCTTTGCAAAGCTGAGGTTCTACAGTGTTGACATGCTCTATCAGAAGACTGGAAGTAATGTTACCATGTATTGTAGCAAACAAGTACATTCATGTGGTTAATAAAAAAGTTATATTAGGGTAATTAAAATAAAACATAAAGGGGAAGAGAGGCAAGGGTGAATACAGCACACTGAAAGAACCAAGCTGCCCAGGGGTCAGTTGTGAAGAGAGGGGTTTGTAGGCCAGTAACAGACTCCTGAGGTACTGGCAGTACCCTTCCTTGTCTAAAGCCATACCACCTTGAACACACCTAATCTCGGAAGCTAAAGAGCATAGTCACTACATAACTGGCAGAGAACCTCTGGACACAAGGCATTTTAGGCTTTTGCCAAATACTTTTGGACCCTCCCAATACTTCTGTCACCACACGTGGTACCTTCCTATTCTTCCTTCTTGCTAAACTCCTACACAGGAAGGTGACAAGCCCCTCCCCACTTTCTTATGCACCTCAAAGGGTACCTCCCAAGGCACTACAGGGATACTTGCCTCAAATGGGTACCAGTTGTCCAAGATGAAGTTCAGTGTTTCCCATACACATGCATGATGGTGCATGCACCACTCTAATTGGGGAACTCAGAGATCCATTAGATTAGAGAAAAAGTGTTTCACCATGCCCCCCACCTTGAGGATCAGAATGTTTCCCCATCTCCTCTAGGTTTCCCCTGACATCCACAACCCTTCATTTTAGAGGAATGTTCTGAGCCAAGAAAGCTCTCTGCTTCCTCATCGTGGCTTATTAAGCCTCCTTCACTTGCTCACCATGATATTTCAGCAGAAGGCTCTGTCCTTATTATTTGGTTTGGCATGTTTGTTCCTAAGGTGCAGAAGGAGAGTCTCACATTTGCAGGAGGTGCCATTAGACTACCCTTTAGCACATGATAAAGTGGGGGAGGTTGCAGGTGGAGGGTTAAGGGAAAGCATCACATAGAGAGGCATGTCACAGATAGGGGTTGGGCAGCATGGTAGCAAGGTCTCTGCTTTTCAGCAGGATGGCCAAGAGGATAAGGACCTTGAAAAGGGTAGAGGCTATGAGGCCATTAGAGGTTATCTTCCTCCTTAATGGCCATATCACAGAGAATGTACTAGATCTCTGATCTTGGAGGCCTAACATGATCTGGCCAAGCATGTACTTGGATGATGGGATACCACATGGGTGCTTTAGCTTTTGCCTCACCCTTTTTATTTTTTGTCTCCTGCCTCCATCATCATCATCTAGGAAGTTTTCATCTTGATCCTTGCAGAAACCCCTGCCCAGGAGTGACCCGAACATCCACATCCCCTCTCGGTCACTGCAAAGATCACCCACCAGACTACTACAGGAGTCCTGGCCAGGACAAAATATGCCCTGCATGAGGTTTTGTGTCCATGTCACCCAGCCCCATGAACAAGAGAGAAGGCCCCCAGCCCTACTAAGGAAACCCAAGACTCACTAACAGGGAAACAAAAGCCCCTCACCATGCCCCCACACTGAGGCCTTTGGAGATTTCTACATGCTCTCAGATCTACCTTAACATGGGCAGCCCTGGGCCTTAATGAGGGGAACCCAGGAAGGCCTCTGTAGCTCCTTTACTACTTTTCTGCCTGTGCCCTGGAATTCCAGCTAGGGGGTTAGTTATCAAAATTTGGGCATGGCAGGCCTTAACTTTAGCTATTGAGGTAGGAAAACTCAACTTCCAGGAATGTGCCCTCATACTGCCCACTGGATTCTGGTGGGGTGGTGAAGACAGCAGTTGGAAAGATCATGAAGAGTGATGCTGAGAGGGGTACAGATGTAAATGTAGGTAAACCATTACCACCCCAACAATTTTCTTAGTTGTTCAGTGAAAACAGCAAAGTGGATCTTTCTGAGCATGTTTCCTAAGAGAGCTATGACCCGCATGTGGAATAGTGGATATGACAGCTACAACAGCTCCAACTTTCGAAAACCTGGTAGTTACACACAGTTCCCTGGGGGCTTTGGATCACTGGCACCTTCTCAGGCTGAGAAGAAATTCAGACCCCAAACCCAACTTTATCCCATATCTCAGCTGGATTTTTCACTCTTGTTAATGAGCTGTTCACAGTATGGAATGTGGAGATTTCACAGGTCAGTCTTGTGGAAATAATCAGACATAGAGAAGACTCCAACTAACATTGCTTACAAATTCAATGACTTGACAGCCCCATTCATGGATGTTCACCAGTTGGTGGCCACAGATGATGTCCAAGGTGAAAACGCTTGGGTTTGTCCCTAAACATGTGACAGTGGCTGGCCATTTGAGATCTTTTCAGAACATACACAGCCTGGTATCCTTTAAAGTCATGCTCCTGGAGGATATGAAGGTGTTTACCACATATATCCCAGGGTTAGTGAATGCACACATGATGCTGACCAGAGCTAACAGCCAGCCCTCAGCAGGGAAACATTCTCTCAGCACCAGCAATGGATGAAGCATGGACTTTGGTGAAAATAGCTCTATACCAGCAAATGGCTTCTCTGTGACCCAAAACCGGGTTCTGAAATGGATGAAGATCTGCCCAAGACCTGAAGAATTGAACTTTCATGGACTCTCAAAAACCAACTTCCACACAATCAAGCAAGTTGTGGTTTTTCTAAGCACGATGGACATACCTATTCCACTGTGGGTGACAATCATTTTAAGTCCACAGATGCTGAATAACTGGATCAAATTTTATACTCAACCTATTTTCTAGCTGGGTCTGTTTTCATGACCTGTTTTCTCTGGCTGTTCATATGTTTGACAAATTAATCTGTAGAAAGTAACTTTCCTCTACGCAAAGTCTCAATGAAACATTTTTGAAACTTTTAGCTGTTTTATGCCTTGGAAGCTCAAAAGGATGGCCAATGGATAGGGGTGTGAGCCAATGTGGACTTTCTTAAAGTAGTTCCAGTTAGCTAGCTATAACAACATCAGGATAAGTGGAAGGGGAATAAGGTGTCTATGGAGAAGAGGCCCATATTGCTTATGTAATACTTTAGAGGCTGTACTCTGAAAATATTTTCTGTTGAGAGATGATAAGTACCACTAATCACAGAGAGCTACACAAAAAGGCTGATAAATTCTGTCTAGTTTCGTTCCCCGTAATGTCTGCCTAGTGTTAATTTCAGAATTTCACTTTTCTTTCACTTGTCATGGCTGATACCAAAATCATATTTGTAAACCTGAGGTTCTACATGGGTCATCTGGAATTTTAGAATAGAAGAAATATTACCATATTTTACACAAATATATATATATTCACGTGGTTAATAAAATAGTCATATTACAGTAATTAACAGAACATAGAGAGACATAGAGGTGGGGAAATGTGGTGCAGAAAACAGTGTACTGCTGAGGGCCAAGCTGCCCAGGGGTCAACTGTGTGGAGAGGGGCCTGGAGGCAAGGCACAAGCTCCTGCCACGACTGGAGGCATTTTTCCACATCTACAGCTATACCACCATGAATGCACCAGATCTCACCTGATCTTGGAAGCTGAACAGCATTGGACCTTGTCACTAAATAATTTGGAGAGTGGCTCTGAACACCAAGAACTTCAGACTTTCACCAGACTCTCCTTTGAACCCTCTTGGAACTTGCATGGCCACATAGGATACTTTCATATTCTTGCTCCATGCTAACCCCTGACTAAGAAGATTACAAGCCCTACCCCACTCCCTTGGGGCAGTGTGGAGGTTATGCCCCAAGCTACTATGGGGATTCTGGCCTCAACAGGGCACTTGTTAGCCAGAAGGTGGGTCAGTGTCTCCCATCCCCACTTGCAAAGGTGGATGCTTCAGCTCTATTTAGGGGACATAGAGCCCCCTTAGCATGGAGAAGAAAAGCCTCTCATCTTGAGGGACAAATTTTCCCCACCTCCTCTAGGTTTTCCCTGATATCCCCAGCCCTGCATTTTGGAGGGAGAAATCTGGAAAAAGGAGGCCTCTGCTCCCTCTTCATGGTCCTTTCAGCCATGCTTTCAAGGTATTTCAGCTGGAAGGTCTGTCTTCCTTATTTGTTTAGGGTACAACCCCTCCTAAACTAGAGGGAGAGAGCCTCACATTCATAGGAAATGCCCTCACACCACCCATTAACACATAATGAGTTGTGGGAGAGGCAGATGGAAGGCTCAGAGACAGCATCTCAGTGAAGGGCACATCACAAGAGGGGAAGGGCACCAAGCAAGCATACACCCTGCTGTTCAGTGGGATGTCCCAAAGGAGAAGGGCCCTGAGGCTCTTAAATGCTGTCTTTTACCTTAATGGCCATATCACAGTGAATGTGACTGATCTCTCATATCAGAAGCTAAGCAGGGTCTGACTGGGTTAGTACTTGGAAGGGAAACCATCTGGGAATACCAGATGCTGTAAGCTTTTCCTCACCCTTACTTTGCCTGCTGCCTTTGCTGCCACAACATAAACAGTTTTCATCTTTTTTATAAGATTGTATTTATTACTTTTAGAGAGAGGAAGGGAGAGAGGCAGAGAGGGAGAGAGACATCAATGTATTGTTTTCTTTTACCTGCCTTCAGCTATGGACCTGCCTGGAGATCTGTTTATGTGCCCTGGCTTGGAAACAAATCAGTGACCTTTGGTTTCACTGTGCCACCTGCCAAAGCTCATCTTCTTGATCCTTGTGGAAACTTCTGCTCAGGATGGTGACCAGACCCTTTCTACTTAACTTGGTGCTGTGAAGGTCACCTAACTAAGTACGAAGTCGGATATAACCATTGCAGGATACCTCTTGCCTGGGAGTGTGGGTCAGTGACTCTCAGCACCATAGCCAAGGTGTTGGCCCCCAACCCTATTTAAGAAACATAAGTCCTATGAACAGGAAGACAGAAGGCCCCTCACCATGCCCCCATTTTGAGTCCTTGGGAGATTCCTCACCTCCTCTTAGGCCTGTATTTTTTTTTTTTTTTGTTTCCTTGTTCCATTTCTCTCTCTCTCTCTCTTTTTTTAAATTTTATTGTTGTTGTATTACATCCATCCTCTTTTTCCTCCCCTCTGTCCCCCTCCCCATCCACTCATTTCCCCCAAAGTCAATCCCACCTATTGTCCATGTCCTTGGTTCCTTTATACTAGGTTCTTGTCTAAGCTGCTCCCCTTTCTTGCTTCTGCCTCCCCACTCCCCCTAACCACTTTCCCCCTGACCACTGAAGGCCTATTCCTTGTATTCATATACTTGGTTCTGTTTTGCATGTTGTTAGTTTTGCTCATTATTGTCCCGTAATGGGTGAGATCATATGATATTTGTCCTTCACTGACTGGCTTAGTTCACTAAGCATAATACTCTCCAGTTCCATCCATGTTGTTGCAAAGGGTACAAGTTTCTTCTTTCTTTCTGCTATATAGAATTCCATTGTGTAAATGTACCAAAGTTTTTGGATCCAATCATCCACTGATGGGCACTTAGGCTGTTTCCAGCACTTGGCTATTGTAAATAGTGCCGCTATGAACATAGGTGTGCATAGGTTCTTATGAATTGGTGTTTCAGGATTCTTTGGGTATAG
>PVIW01012928.1:0-11155 GCA_004026585.1 Noctilio leporinus | reverse complement strand
CACAAGGGTTCCCTTTGCCCCACGTCCTTGCCAACACTTGTTGTTTGTTGATTTGCTGATGATTGACATTCTGACAGGTGTGAGGTGGTATCTTAATGTAGTTTTAATTTGCATGTCTCTGATCACTAGCGCTGTTGAGCATTCTTTCATATGCCTCTGGGCCCTTTGTATCTCTTGCTCAGTGAGTTGTCTGTTCAGGTCCTTTGCCCATTTTTTAATTGGGCTGTCTGTCTCCCTGGTGTTGAGTCACATTAGTTCTTTATATATTTTGGAGATCAGACCCTTGTCTGAGGTATCATTGTCAATTATGTTTTCCCATACAGTTGGTTCCCTTTGAATTTTGCTGATATTTTCTTTAGCTGAACAGAAACTTTTCAGTTTGATATAGTCCCATTTGTTGATTCGTTATTTGATTTCCTTTGCCCTTGGTGAAATATCAGTAAACATATTTTTGCGTAGGATTTCCAAAAGTTTACTGCCTATATTTTTCTGCAGGACCTTTATGGTGGCACTGCTTATGTTTAAGTCCTTTATCCATCTTGAGTTTACATTGGTGAATGGTGTAAGTTGGTGGTCTAAGTTTTATAGTTTTGCATGTTGCTGTCCAGTTCTCCCAACACCATTTGTTGAAGAGACTGTTTTTACTCCATTGGATGTTCCTGCCCCCTTTGTCAAATATTAGTTGACCATAGAGTCCAGGGTTAATTTCTGAGCTCTCTATTCTGTTCCATTGATCTATATGTCTATTCTTATGCTAGTACCATGCTGTTTTGATGACCGTAGCCTTGTAGTATTGTTTGAAGTCCGTGATTGTGATTCTTCCTACCTTGTTCTTCTTTCTCAAGATTGTGGTGGCTATTTGTGGGTGTTTTGGGCTCCATATAAATTTTTGAAGTATTTTTTTCTATTTCTGTGAAGTCTGTCATTGGTATTTTAAATGGCATTGCATTGAATATGTAGATTGCTTTGGGTAGTATGGATATTTTAATGATGCTAATTCTTCCCATCCATGAATATGGTATATGCTTCCATTTATTTGTGTCTTCCTTGATTTCTTTCTTCATTGTTCTGTAGTTTTCTGAGTGCAGGTCTTTGACCTCCTTAGTTAAGTTGATTCTTAGGTACTTTATTTTTCTTGTTGCTATGGTAAATGGGATTTGTTTTTTCGCTTCTATTTCTGTTGTTTCATTATTGGTATACAAAAATGCTTTTGACTTCTGGATATTGACTTTATACCCAGCTATTTTGCTAAATTTGCTTATTAGGTTGAGTAAGTTTTTGGTGGAGCCAATCGTGTTTTGTATGTACACTATCATATCATCTGCAAATAATGACAGTTTGACTTCCTCCTTTCCAATTTGGATACCTTTGATTCCTTTTTCTTCTCTGATGGCGATAGCTAGAACTTCCAAGACAATGTTGAATAGAAGTAGAGAAAGCGGACAGGCTTGTCTTGTTCGTGATCTTAGGGGGAAAGCTTTCAGTTTTTGTCCATTAAGTATGATGTTGGCTTCAGGTTTCTCATAGATGGCCTTTATGATGTTGAGGTATGCTCCCTCTATTCCCATTTTGCTGAGGGTTTTTATCATAAATGTTGCTGTACTTTATCAAATGCTTTTTCAGCATCTATTGATATGATCATATGGTTTTTATCTTTCAATTTGTTGATGTGGTGTATTATATTAATTGATTTACGAATGTTGTACCATCCTTGCATCCCTGGGAGGAAGCCCACTTGATCATGGTGTATGATCTTTGTAATATACTGCTGAATCCGATTGGCCAATATTTTGTTGAGAATTTTAGCATCTATGTTCATCAGAGATATTGGCCTGTTGCTTTCTTTCTTAGTTGGATCTTGCCCTGGTTTTGGGATCAGAATAATACTGGCTTCATAGAAAGAGTGTGGGAGTCTTCCCTCTTCCTGAATTTTTTGGTATAGGTTGAGGAGGATAGGAGTTAGTTCTTCATTAAATGTTTGGTAAAATTCACCTGTGTATTCATCTGGGCTTTTGTGCTTTGGGAGATTTTGGATGACTTCTTGAATTTCACTAGTTGTTATTGGCCTATTCAGGCTTTCTGCTTCTTCTGGGTTCAGTTTTGGTAGATTATACTTTTCCAGAAATATGTACATTTCATGCAGGTTGTCATATTTTTTGTTATATAGTTGTTTGTAGTAATTTCTTACAATCTTTTGTATTTCTGAAGTATCAGTTGTGATTTCTTCTCTGTCAGTCCTGATTCTGTTTATTTGGGTCCTCTCTCTCTTTTTCTTGATGAGTCTAGATAAGGGATTTTCAATTTTGTTTATCTTTTTAAAGAACCAGCTCCTGAACCTGTTGATTCTTTGAATTGTAGTTTGAATCTCTGAGTTATTTAGTTCTGCCCTGATTTTGATGATTTCCTTCCTTCTACTTGCTCTGAGCTTTGTTTGTTGTTGCTCCTCTAGTTCTTGCAGCTTTGTGGTTAGTTTGTTTTTATAAACTTCTTGTAACCTTTTTTGGAAGGCCTGTATTGCTATCAATTTCCCCCTGGCAACAGCCTTTGCTGTATCCCATATGTTTTGGGCTGTGTGTGTTCATTGTCATTTGTTTCAAGGAACTTTTTGATGTCATCTTTCATCTCATTGTTAACCCCTTCATTGCTTAATAGCATTTTACTCATTTTACTCAGTCTCCATGAGTTAGAGAATTTTTAGTTTTTTTCCCTTGAGATTGCTTCTAGTTTCAAACCATTGTGATCTGAGAAGATACTTTGTATGATTTCAATTTTCCTGTATTTGTGGAGGCTTGTCTTGTGACCTACCATGTGGTCTATCTTATAGAATGATCCATGTGCATTTGAAAAGAATGTGTATTTTGCTTCTTTGGGGTAAAAGACTTTGTATACTTTAGTTAGGTCCATTTCCTCTAGAGTGTTGTTCAATGCCACAACATCTTAGGGGATTTTTGTTGGGAAGATCTGTCCATTGTTGATAGTGGGGTATTAAAATCCCCTACTATTAGTGTGTTGCTGTCTATATCCTTCTTGAAGTCCCCCAAGATTTTCCTTATATATTTCGGAGCTCCTATGTTGGGTGCATATATGTTTATCAGAGTTATTTCTTCTTGAATTGTTCCCTTAAGTATTATGAAATGTCCATCATTGTCCCTTTTTATGGCCTTCATTGTAAAATCTATTTTGTCTGAAATCAGTATTGCTACTCAAGCTTTATTTTCATGTCCATTTGTGCAATATATATATTTCCATCCCTTCACTGTCAATCTGTGTCAATCTTTTGTTCTGAGGTGGGTCTCTTGAAGACAGCATAATGTGGGTCATGTTGCCTCATTCATTCGGCTACCCTATGTCTTTTGTTTGGAGCATTTCATCCATTTACATTTAAGATTATTATTGATTGATACTTGTTCATTGCCATTTTCTTCTTTTGTATCTGTATTACTCTTTGGCTTTCTCTGTTTCTTCATTTTATTTGTTTACTTATTTTTAAAGCAGACCCTTTACATTTCTTGTATTGCTGGTTTGGTTGAGGTGTATTGTTTTAGTCTTTTATTTTTTGGTCTGGGAAGCTCCTTATTTCTCCTTCTATGTTGAATGAGAGCCTTGCTGGTTCGGGTATTCTTGGTTGCAGGCCTTTGTTTACCATTACTTGAAATGCTTTTTGCCATTCCCTTCTGGTTTGAATTGTTTCTGTTGAATAATAATTTGATAGCCTTATTGGAGCTCCTTTATATGTTATTTGTAGTGTCTCTCTTGATTCTTTTAGGATTCTGTCTTAGTCTTAGAAATTAGCCATTTTAATTATAATGTGCCTTGGTGTTGGTCTGTTTGGGTTGATCCTCATTGGGACCCTCTGTGCTTCCTGAATATGATTAATGTTTTCATTCATCATGTTAGGGAAATTTACTCTCATGACTTTTTTGAACAGGTTTTCCTTTTCTTGTTTCTCTTCTCCTTCTGGTATCCCTATGATACGGATTTTGTTAAGTTTCATGTTGTTCTGCAGCTCTCTTAAACCCTCTTCAATCTTGTTCAGCCTTTGTTTATTCTCTTGTACTATCTTGGAGTATTTGTCTACATTATCCTCCAACTCGCTGATTAGGTCCTCTTCTTCCTCTAGCCTACTGTTGATTCCTTCTACTGTATTCTTCAATTTAGAAATTGTATTCTTCATTTCCTCCTAGCACTTATTGATAGTTTCTATGTCTTTTTTGATGCTGTTGTAGCTCTCAGTAAGTTCATTGTAACTTTCCTGGAGTTCTTTGTAGTTCTCCTGGAGTTGTTTATAATTTTCTTTGATGTGGCTGGGCTCATTGAGCTTCTCTATCATCATTCTTTCAAATTCCTTATCTGATATTTCAGGTGCCTCTCCTTCATTTGGTGGTCTTTGTGGGGATTCTTCCTTTCTTTTTGGTGATGGACTGATCCTTTTTTTCTCCATTTTCGGTGTCTGTTGTTGCTTGCTTTTTATTTTTTTGTTTTTTGTTTTTCCTTGGATTAACATGCTTCGCTTCCTTGACTTAGTTGAACACCCTTCTGTGATAGGAGATTTGTGGAGTTCAATGGTGCAGTCTCCCAGATTTTCTTCACTTGTTGTTCTTGGCATGTCCTTTATTTGGGTGGTGTGGTTGTGTTCTGGACCTGTGGGCTTTTAGCAGGAAACAAAGGAAAGGAAAAAAATCAAAAACAGAAATAAAAAAGATAATAAGAATAAGGAAAAAGGGTTTAGGTGCTGTTCAATCTTAATGATCCCTGATTGGTCCAGGTGGAGCCAGGACTTCTGGGCTTATATCAGAGAGAGAAAGAAAAGAAAGAAAAAAACAAAAAGGAAAAAAAGAAAGGAAAAAGTCCAAGACAAAGAAAAACCAATATTAATAAAGAATGGGTTTATGTGTTTGTTCACCCTTTATGATCTCTGATTGGTCCAAGTGTAGCCAAGACCCGTGGCCTTTAACAGGAATTAAAGAGAAAAAAAAAAAAAAAAGAGAGAGAGAAAAGGGAGGGAAAAAAGAAAAAGGAAGAAAGAAAAGAATACAGAAAGGGTTTAGGTGGCTGGGGAAGGGAGGAATACTTAGATTGAGGACTGGGAATGCATTGTAGCCAGAGAGTGAGTAGACTTTAAATCAAGATTAGGGGGAGAATCTTGGGTATTTAGGTGAATTGAGATGGGGGGGGGATTAAAAATATGTGAGAAGTAACTTTTGAAAAGGATATGTTGGGGATTAATAATCCATGTAGCTCTCGGTATATCTCAGGTGCTTGAGATTAGCAGCAATCTGAGGCTGCCTCTTTTTCTTGGTCAGGTCTCTGCAGTCTATAGTCTAGCTGGTTTTGGAATGGCAGGGTCTCTGATTGTCACGGTCAGGGCTGATTCTGAGTGTCAGCCCCCAGGTAGGCTGGGTCTTCAGTATCCTAGCTGGGTTTTAGGGCTGCCAGTATTCTGGGGCCTGCAGGGTGTCCCCTCAAACTCCTGGTGGAGGTTCTTGCCTGTGATGGACACCTGGCACCCCTGCAGGGCAGCCTGCAACCTTGCTTGTTCCTGTGATGACTGGTCCTGCCCTCTCAGCTTCTGGAGGAGGCAGCCCCCATCTGCCAAGAGTGCCTGGGTATGCCAATACTGCCCAGCTCCCCTGGGTGAGGGCCAATCCTCCAAGCAGACCAGCTCTCCAATGAGTCCTTTACATTGCCTCTATGATGTGCCTCTCCCCTCGCATCTGCAGTGTGGCCTTTATCCCCAGCAATGGGCGGGTCAGTTGTCCCAGCTACAAGTTCTTGGCTCACAGCTTGGAGTTTCCACAGTAGCTTGGGGTCCTGTGTGGGTGCACAGGGCTGGGCCTCCCCCCTCACAGGTGCTTCATGCTACTGTTTCCCCAGTCGTCCAGCAGCACTGTTTTCGGTCCTCTCACCACCCTGGCTGATGCACTTCCCTGATCCCCTGCTCCTGCTCCCCACAGGACTCTTCTCCTCCACCTCTGGCCCAGTGAGGAGCTTCCTCTCCCTGTTGCTGGAGCAAGGCTCTCACACAGTCCCTCCCATGTAGGAGTTCAATTTCTCTTTTCCTCCGGCATTTGCCCTTGCTGTCCACACTTCACTGTTCAGATTTCTAGTCACCATGGAACCTGGAGCTGTCTTCAGTTAAACATGCCCCTCTGTGTAGAGCCGCCACTGCCCAGAGCTGACCTAGCAGGTCAGTCAGGAACCCCCTCACCTGCTCTCCTGCAGGTCTCCACTGCCTCTGGGCTCTGCTCCCCTGTGTCCAGATGCTGACCACTCCAATTCTTAGGGACCTGAAGATGTCTCATGCTCCCTATCCTGTCCTCTAGCTGCTCTTGTACTTGAGAACACCATCAGCATTGCTCTCTACTCTGTCACCATCTTTTCCCCCCCAAAATGCATTTCTCTGTTGATTAGTGACACTGAGCATTTTCTCATGTGTTAACCATGTATGTCCCCTTTGGAGAAGTGCCTACTCAGGTTCTTTGTCCATTTTTTAAAAAACTGTATTGCTTCTTCTTGGTTTTATATATTCTTTATAAATTTTGGGTGTCCATTTTTTATTCTATGTATTGGCAAATTTCATTAATTTTCATTTTCCCACCAGTGTGATGTGATTATGTCCAAGTTACAGTCAGCTACTTGATACCTCATCCCTGGGGAATAGGGGATAAAGTGTGAGGGAGGGCTAACTTGGTGATCTACCCTCCACACACAGTCATCCTATTCCTTTGAGAGACTCTAAGTTACTTCTCATCAAATTCTCTGGTGATCTTTTACACATCTGCATGTTCCTATTCCTTTGCTGGGTTCCCTACCCAGACACAAAAAGAGTATGGGCACACACCTGCATTCTGTCCTTAACTTGTTCTACACCTGCATGCTCTACAGGGAAGTGATCCCAGGTACAGAATATGTGAGGTTGTCGAACACAGCACAATGGTGGGGAAAAGTTATGCAGACACCCCCAAATGGAGTCCTAGTACCTTGTCACTTCTTTACACCCAAAACCACATTGACAATGTCTTTATATCCTCTGTCCACTTTTATGTTCCATTAGAGTCCATGCGGTGTAGGAGGAAGCAGGTGGGAGTTGGTTACCTGTTGTTTTCCTGGTGTAGACTTACCTCATTTATGGTCTACAGTTCCTGGCCACAAAAATTTTTCTAGGTTTTCTTGGAATCAGACAAATAGATGGTGTCTCCTGAAAGGATTGCACAGACTTCAGGGAATGCTTTCAGATACATGAGACCTGGCAGGTACCCTGATCAGGCCTCCACCACCACAGAGCCAAAGATTTTCCAAGTCCTTCTTTGCTGCCCTGGTCACAATGTACTGTGGGGAGCTCCAAGGTGGATGCCATGCTGCCCCTGTTGTGCTGAGAGACAGAATCCCAGCTGTGTGAGAAACCAGACCTGCACTCTGGGTGGATGGCCAAGCACCCAGCCAGCCTAACATCCAGATAGGTCCTGCTGAGGTTCATGTCCATTTCTGCCACCTGGTGTCCCTTTTTATGTTCCTTCAGGATCAGTGGCAGAGGTGATGTGGTGGTGGTGAAGGCAGGAGATGTCCAGCAGGCCTACAGTGCTGGCCCCATCAGGCAGAGAGTACCAGGGGCTTTGGCTTCAGTGTCCCTGGAAACTGGACCTGCAGGCCTCTTGAGGGACTTGCTGCTGCAGGTTTTTGAGCTGCCTGGACTGATGAACCAGCCCTCACTGGTGCTGCCCTCTTCCTCAAGGAATTGGTCCACTAATGGAAAAGGTCCACCATGGGGAAAGGGAATGGAGAGGTAGGTAACTGGTACCTGTGAGGGGTGACCTGTGATGGGTGTTTTGGTGGGACAGACACAGTGCCATGGACCAGCCCATGGCCACTCCTGGGTTCCATCCATTGTCTCCTGGAAGGAGAAATTCTCCTAATTCCTTATTGTGAGATGAAAGAGACAGGTCCCATGTGCTGCAGCGGGTACCCAGCACAGTCTACCTGGCTGGGACACATGTCTGTCAGGGTCCTGGACACTGGGGGAGAATTTCTTGTCACATTCCAGAGATCAGGAATAGCACTGGTTCCGTGTGAAAGCCCACAGAGGGTGAGACAGGTTGGGATGCAGGAATACCTGTGTTACAGCCATTAAATCTGATTGAAGACCTTTTCCTTGAAGATCTGATAAGACTTCAGAGTGTTCAGTAAGCCATCCTGCAGGTGAGGCTGGCTGGGCACTGTTCCTGTTTTACCTTTCCCCTCCTCTGCTTCTACCTTTTCCCATAAACATCTGGGTTGTCCAGCAGTTGGTGGCCTGCAGTAGGGTCTCTGGTGTCTGCCACCCATTGGCTATGATGTCACAAGTAAGGGGGCTGTGACTTTCTGGAGGACAGGAAACCTGAGTGGAAGTTGACCAGTTAGTTGCACTTGGTTTAAGACTTGTGGTCACAGCACCCAGGTTAATTACGTGACCTGTCAGCCCCATACTTGCTAACTGGCTCCTTGCATGTTGGTAGGCCATGCTTCCTTGAGGTGAAGGGGGAAGGAAGATAGATGCCTCCTACAGGGTGGGTTACAAAAAGCAATTGTTAACACTTTTTATTTTTAGTTTAATTTTTCTACGTACACTTGGTATACAATGGTGATGAAAATACTGTAATTGATCTTTAAAAATTAGATCTCAAATAATATCTTCAATGATAGCCAGACCCTCTTATTAGAATTGGAGATAACAGACTATTTCTGCATCCTTCACTGAGTGTTGCTAGTTGCCTCAGAGTGTGCCTACATGTAGCACGTGTATCATAAATACTTAAATGAAGTCTATTCAAAATCATCTCAAAAATCTGAATGAGCCTTCTTTATCATTTCTTTGTTTGTTGTTTTTCTGCCTACATAATGCCTAACCTGGCCACCAAAATGCACAAACCAGGACCACATAAGTGGCATTACAAAATCTTGAAGGTTTCCTTCCATGTAGAACTTAACATCCAGAATGGCCACAGGCCAGTCAGAAAAAAGGTAGAATGATTTGTATGCAAGTGGAAATTCATAAAATTCAACAACCACAGTAGATTCACCTGCATATTCTGCAGAAAAAGGCACCAGAAAAAAAAAAAAAAAACACAAAAAACAAAAAACTGCCATCGCTGATTAACTCAATCTATCCAAAATTATACAAGGATTATTTCATACCACTCAACTTTCAGACATGCAAAATGACTCTCATACAGATGAGGGGATATTCTCATGACACACACTGGATGTTGGCATACCTCTAGCTGAGGAGGTGACTGCTCCCCGCCTCCTAAATGCTTGTCTAGAATGTTTGGGTGGTGTTGAACATTAGATAAGTGAACAGGTAGATAGTCCTGTAAGTGATGTTCTTCATTGGAAACCTGGTACCAGAGACACTGTGGAACATTTTTACTATTATAAATTTTATGGGACACTTAAGTTGCAAGCCTCATTCAGGAAAGAAAGCTCCAGTGTGCCTTTGGACTGCTTCTGAGCTTTAATTATTATCACACTTAATAGGATGGTTTCTACTGAAAAAGGGAAGATAATACTAAGCTATTTTACAAGTTTCTGTATATCTTGTCACCTCAAAAACCAAATTTTTGAGGGCAGACACTGAGGCCTCACTTGTTTTCACCATGTCCCCAGAGGTAGCCATTTAACACCTTGATGCAATCTTACAATGTCATTGAATTCAAACTAATTGAATGCAATTCAGCTCTTGTGTTATTCTTTGTCTCAATAGAGTCACTCAAAAGTTTGGCTGCTAGAGGAGGGAAGATGGCGACAGAGTAGAGAGCACAGCTGATGGTGTTCTCGAGTGCCGGAGCAGCTGGAGGACAGGATAGGGAGTGTGAGACGTCTTCAGGACCCTAGGGATTGCGGCAGCATCTGGACACAGGCGACCATGGCCTAGAGGCGGAGGAGGCCAGCAGGACAGTAGGTGAGGCGTTCCCGACCGACTGGCCAGCGGGCCGAGGTCGGCTCTGGGCAGGGGTGGCTCTGCCCAGAGGGGCGCGTTTGACTGGGGCCAGTTTCGGGCTCCCTGGCGACTGGAAGTCTCAGCAGTGAGGTGCAGGCAGCGAGAGCAAACGCCATAGGGAACGCGGATTGAACTCTTGCAGGGGAGGGACTGTGTGAGAGACTCACCCCGGCAACAGGTACAGGAGGCTCCAAGCAGGGCTAGAGGTGGAGGAGAAGAGTCCTGCAGGAATCCCAAGCGGGGGAGAAGGAAGTGCACCGGCCAGGGCGGTGAAAGGGCCGAAAACGGAGCTGCTGGGCCACCATGGAAACAGCAGCTAGAAGCCCCTGCGAGGGGGGAGGCCCAGCCCTGCACAACCACACAGGCCCCCAGGCTCTGCGGGAAACTCCAAACGGCGAGCCGGAGAGCCGGCAAGCCGGGAACTTGTGGCGGGCAACCCGCCATTGCCGGAGACAAAAGCCACACCGCACACGCCTGGGAGGGGCTCATCACAGAGGCCGCGTAAAGGACTCCACGGAGAGCTGATTGGCTTGGAGGCGTGGTGCTCACCCCGGAAGGGTGGGACAGTGCAGGCGGACCCCAGACAGTGTTGACTGATAGGCCCGGCCTCCTCCCGGAACTGCAGGGGTGGGGCCAGTCGTCACAGGGACCGGCAAAGTTGCGGGCTGCCCTGCAGAAGTTCTGGGGGTGTGTCCTGGGCAGGAAACTCCGCCAGGCGTGGGAGGGGGTTGCCTGCCACTCCAGAACACCGGCAGCCCTAAAACCCAGCCAGGCTGTGGAAGGCCCAGCCTACCTGGGGGCAGACACTCAGAATCAGCCCTACTGTGACAAACAGAGGCCCTGCCATGCGCCAAGACCAGCTAGAATATAGACTATAGAATGTAAAGTCCTGACCAAGAAAAAGAGGCAGCATCAGGAAAGGGATTGCTGCCAATCTCAACCACCTGAATTATACCGAGGGCAATATGAACTATTAAGCCCCAACATATCCTTTGCAAAAGTTACTCCTCACATATTCTTAATCCCCCCCATACCTCAATCCACCTAATATCCAAGACCCTCCCCTACTCTCGAATTAAAGTCTATTCACTCTGTGGCTATAACGCATCCCCAGTCCTCAATCTAAGTATTCCTCCCTTCCCCAGCCTTTCTAAACCCTTTCTTTATTCTTTTCTTCCT
>PVIW01012927.1:0-31035 GCA_004026585.1 Noctilio leporinus | reverse complement strand
GAAAGATGAGGCATTTCTTAGGTTCTCTTTTGTCTGTCTTAAATTGGTCTGTCTTTCTCTTTATTGGATTTAACCCTTTTCTTATCCCCCCAAAATGGCCACTGCTTCCTGAGATTTGAAGTGATGCTGTGTCCTTATATATGCATGGGCTTCCTTTGTAACAATAAAACTGTTAATAAAATGTTAAAAAAAAAAAAAAAAGGAAAATTCTCACCTAAGGATGTGTTTATTGATTTTAGAGAGGGAGAGATAAACATTGATCAGTTGCCTCCTGTACTCACCCCAACTGGGGAATATGTGCCCTGACTGGAAATTGAACCCTGAAATCTTTTGATGAATGGGACAACACTCCAATCAAATGAACAACCCTCCAGGGCTACGGGCAAATCTTTTTGCTTCATCACTTCTCATTTTCAGTCACTCTTATGTCTTGTTTCTGTATTCACCAAAACATCCAAAGGGCTGTCCTTTGAAACTTGGAGAAACATAACAAATAATGTTACAATTTTTCTAAAGTAAGAAACATGTGATTCCTGGTTTGGGAACTTGAGGACTGTAAATGACAGCTATAGAGAAAAGTTGGGTTGTAGGAACAAGCACTCTGCCCTTTCATAAACCAAAGAGGATCAGGTTATAATAAGAACAAAAGGCATTTGTGGCACAGTGGATAAGGCCCCCGCTGGCCTGCGAACCCAGAGGTCACCGGTTCGACTCCCAGCCAGGGCAACATAACTAGGTTGCAAGTCAGGTCTTCAGCCAGATCAGTAGCTGGAGGCAGGTGAAAGGCAACCGTACATTGATGTTTCTCTCCCTCTCTTCCTCTCTCCCTTCCCCTCTCTCTGAAAAATAATAAGTAAAATCTTAAAAAAAAAACAAAAGGCATTTATTTGAGCAAAAGGACTTCACTTCTGCACCCATAAATGCAGATTCAGGTAACTACTCAAACTACTCCCTGAGAAAACAAAGAAAGGCAGGGTTCATAAAGGTAAAAAACACAAGGTGCAATTCTTTCATGCAAATAAAGGATTGCTGGCTAGGGATTGATTAGTCCCAATATGCAAATGAAGGAGGCAAAAACTACAAGGAGCAGGTAAGGTCCACGTGTCCACACAGCAGTTGCAAGATGTTTATGACTCAGCCTTGAACTGAGTTTAGCACATTTAGCGACTTCATATTAACTCTGAGAACTGAGGCACAAGGTATGCATAAGCCCCATTTCCTCAGTGACCTCTGCCTCTTATTTTAAGTGACTATTAGCAATGCTTATTCCATTTTATTTTTTCCATTATCACCTTGTTTTATTTCTCTTCATAGCACTTACTACTTCTTGACATATTTATGTGTTTGTGTTGTCTCCTCATTATGTGAACTCTGTGTGATGATGGGACTCTTCACTGTTCTGTCCCTAGATCTCAGGATAGCACCTGGGATAAATACTGTTGAGTAAGTTGATACTTAGGGTTGGAAAAACCGCCCTTCTATTGACACCATCCTTGGATCACTTACCGTCTTGCTCATGGGCACAGAGAACAAGCCTGGTTTGAACTAATGAAGTAATCCGTAGTGCATTTATTAACCAGACTATGTAAGCAGGGAGGCAGGATACAATGGAGTAGGAGGTGTTTTACATCCTGGCTCTGTCACTTTACTAGTTGTGTTACTTTCCTCATGTTGCTTTATTTTTAAAGTCTGGGCTTGCCAATAGAATGGGAATAACAGTCCCCACTCCTCAGTGTGTAATAACAGTTAAAGAGCTAAACGTTTGCTGTCATTTTGTCAAGCAGCCTGCAGCCCACAACACAAGTCTGGCTTTGTAGGTCAAAGACAGGTGGCGTGAGGGAAGAGGAATCAAATACTTCATTGAGGAAAAAATCCAGGCTGAAAAATTGGGCTACTGGGGGGGAGTTAAAAACATTCTGGTCACATTAATAACATTTATGGAATGCTGTATAACCCTCAAGCCCAATCTTTAACATTTGGGGCCGAATCCAAACCCTGCCTCCCAATCATCGCTTAGGACCTCTTAAGATATCTGCTACATCAGCCAACACTACTTTGGGCAAATGCCATTACATGGTCCCTTAAGGTTGCGAAGAGGTAAGGGCATGACCCCCCAAGCACCGATCACTCTCTCACCTGAGCTGGGGTCGACATTCCCTAGCTCCAGCGCGAGCGCCCCCAGGTCACCTTGACTACTGCACCTAGGACCCCGTGGGAAACCACAGCCCTGCCAGCCTGGTCCCTCTCTACAGAGGGGTGCCCAAAGAGAAGACCTTCGTGTCAAGAACATAAACAAAGAGATGAGAGGTGTGGAGAAGAGTAGGACAAGAGAAAAAAGATATCAGTGGGAGGGGATGCTAGTTTCCTATATGTCTTTTGTTACTGGCAGTAGCAGAAGAGTTAAAGTGGGTTTTAAAAAATTATTTCAGACAGGCATTTTCTAAAGGCAACCCCGGAGAGCGCGGAACTACAGAACCGTGGGAGGTCCTTTTTCTCATCTCCTGCGCCTGCACGCTGACAGCCCGAAGGCGGAAGGCTGGGGTCAAGGGAAATCGGGAACCGGAAGTGGAAACAGGTTGCCTATTTCGTTGCTGTTGCTGCCGCCATATGCGTTCGCCTTGTTCAGGTAAGGTTTAATCGTCAGTACCATCCATTTCCATCTGCCTTTTTCTGCATACATCCTGTTACGTGGACTCCTGATACCCCTTCCACAGGCCTAGTCTGGTCTCTGCGGCCTAGTTGGGTCGTTATTTTCATCACTTGCATCTCTTTCGAGAGCAAAGAGTTCCTGGGGGTGGGGCTGAGGTAGGGAAGCTAGAAAGGCTCAATCCAAGATGGTGGCCTCGGCGCCATTGTGATCCCTTCACACGGCATCTCTGGTGGGTCTCTTTGCTGGAGGCTGTAAAGACGGTGAGAGGTGGCGCTAGGCGTCCTCAGTCCTGTGCATTTTGCGGGGGGCGGGGCTCTTCTCTTGTCCGTTTTGATTCCTGTATCATCTTGGCCTGCGGTGGGACCAGGAGGGGCGGGAACCCTCTTGGGCCTAGTTCGACTTTTTTTACCTCGACTTGCTCACCTTTATATGGAGAACTTTCAGAATGTTTTTGAGAGAGGTCATTGTGTGTTTTTCGAAAAGGACTCTCACTTGAGTAACGCAGCGGTGGTGTGAGGCCGCTTGGTAGACATTCAGTTAAAGCCGAGTAGCCGAGTGTCGTTCTCTCAGTTGTTACCTTCTTATTCATTGTATGGTGAAGAGATGAGTATTTTTTTCCGGCAAAGCCATTTTTCTTAACCCCACTCCCAGCTCCGTTATTCATTAATTGCATATAGATTTCTTAGGCTCCAGGTGGAGGTTTCTGAGGAATGGGAGGCTGGTGAGCTGTGGGAGGTGAACAGCAGCCAAATGATGCTTTCATTTTGAGAAGAGAGCGCTTTGCGCAATGATGACCTTAACCTATCACCCTTGGCTGATGGCTGCTACGTTAGGGATTGACAGCTCGAGATTATAGGGAAAGCGCAAGGTCTTCCTTTGCGGATTTTTCAGGGCTTGTCTTCATTTTATCACCATTCTCCATCCCCTCAGTCATATTTTGCTTTTTATTACCTATACTTTTTCCTTATTGTTGTTACTTGCCAGGTGAGTTTAGAAGCTGATCTCTCCCTTCCAATTTGCTGGTTTCTCCGACTGACTGATCCTTATCTCGTTGGAAATTTGAGACCTAACCATCTCCCTTGAAACCACTTTTTCTGTTGTTCACTGTATTACTTTTATGTTTGCATTTGTTGCTTTTATATCCAGGCAAAGGTTTCGTAGTTTAGGGAAGGTGGGGTGTGGGGATACAAAAAAGGTGCTGAAGGCTCTGCTTGTGACTTGTGTTTTTTTTTTTTCTCTCTAGCTCTTCTGTCAGAAACTAGTGTATTTTCTATACCTTAAAGCCCCAACTTTTCCTCCGTTGTTTTCATTTATTCTACGTGAACCCATTCAGAGACCCCTTCCTCTTACCTTCCTGCCACCCAGTTATGGCAGAGAACGATGTGGACAATGAGCTCTTGGACTATGAAGATGATGAGGTGGAGACAGCAGCAGGGGGAGACGGGGCTGAGGCCCCTGCCAAGAAGGATGTGAAAGGCTCCTATGTCTCCATCCATAGCTCTGGCTTTCGAGACTTCCTGCTGAAGCCAGAGTTGCTCCGGGCCATTGTGGACTGTGGCTTTGAGCATCCATCTGAAGGTAAATTAAATGTTGTAAAGATCCTAGAAACAGATGTGTTCATGGTCCCTCAGTGATACAGATTTATATTTAGGATAGACCAGGAAATAAAGAAGTACCAGAAACTTATCAATAGGAGAGGTTTTATTTTTTAAAAGTTTTGTTTACCATATTTAGAGAGAGGGGTAGGGAGACATAATGTATGGTTGCCTTTTACCTGCCTCCAGCTACGGATCTGGCTGAACACCTGGTTTGCAACCTGATCATGTACCCTCACTGGGAATCGAACCAACGACCTTTGTGTTCGTAGGCAGGCACTTTAGCCACTGTGCCACCAGCCAGGGTTTAAAGTTTGTTTTTTTAATTTAATTTTATTGTTATATTCATCTTTTTTCCCCTTCTGCTCTCCCTGTCCCCGATAAAGTTTATTTTTTTATATTTTCTGCCTGCTAGTTCTTAATTTTATCACTTTGACTTGTAACATTAAATTTCTGGAGAAGAGCTGATTGCACTGCACGTTCAGCTCTCTTTTGGGCCAGGCCAACTCTGGAAACCTTTATAGCTGGTCTAAAGGTGACTGGCTTCTGAGTTAGGTACCAAATCTTTCATTTAGTCCAAGGTTGTAGGGTTACATGATCCAAAGCATGGCAGCCTAAGTATGAGAAATTGCCTGTGGCAGGTATATTTGTATCATGGATTATTTAAGATTAAGGAAGATAAGGTCAGAGAAAGCCAGGAGCTCCAAAGGTAAGCTGTTGGTAGGTGCAAATGGGTTGTTAGGTCTAGAGGCAGGAGTTGGTTGGGGCTGGAGGAGGATAAAGTTGGAAGGAACTAGTTGGTCTGATTTGCAGGTGAATTTAATTGATTGAAGGAGCTGAAGGTGTAAAGGGTCTGGAAATTAAAAAAGAACCACTTAAGAACAGTGTCAGGAAATGGGTTTGACATGGCAAAAGTTATCTCTAGGGTGAAACCTAATTTATCTTTTTTCTTCTGCTTTTAGTTCAGCATGAATGCATCCCTCAGGCCATTCTGGGAATGGATGTCCTGTGCCAGGCCAAGTCAGGCATGGGAAAGACAGCAGTGTTTGTGTTGGCTACACTGCAGCAGCTGGAGCCAGTTACTGGGCAGGTATAGTTGGGGAGAGACTGGGCATTTTGGTTAGGAATGTTTGGTTAGGGTGTTTTTGATCTTTAGCTGAGAATATGTTTATTTATTTTAGAGAGGAAGAGGGGGAGAGACAGACAGAAGTGAAAGAAACACCCAACCGAAATTTGGTGTACGGGACGATGCTCCAACCAACTGAGCCACCTGGCCAGGGCCGAGCAGGGTGTTTTTATCTTAACTTTAGGAGGCATTCAGAACTTGAGTGATCGTTGCTCAGATGACCTCTGGCACCCTTGAAGCCCTCGAGAATATTTTGTTGTAGTAATGGGGTTACATAGATCTTAATATTGAAGTTGTTTATGTTCTGCCAGGTATGCATTTGTGATAGTCATTTCCCTAGAGGGATAGTGAAGGGATACACTATCTTTCCATCTGCTTACCCCTCAAGGTATCTGTGCTGGTGATGTGTCACACTCGGGAGCTGGCTTTTCAGATCAGCAAGGAGTATGAGCGCTTCTCTAAATACATGCCCAATGTCAAGGTAAGCCAAAGTGAAAAGACCTGGGAGTGTGAGGGTAGGGGGTGTTGGAGGCATTAGAGACTTAGAGGCCAGCAGTCTTTGTGACCCACAGATGTTAAATGCCTTTATATTAACTTCAACTACATCTGATTGTAAGTTCCTGCAAACTTTGGTGTGAAGAGGTTTACATTTTAGGGCTTGGATTTGCATTGTAACTTCAGAGGTGCTTACTATATTAATTTTGGAGACATTTTAGTAGTCTTTGATTTTTAAAAAAAAAGATTTTTTGTTCATTATTTTCAGAGAGAAGAGCAGGGAGGGAGGAAGAAAGGGAGAGAAGCATCATTGTATGGTTGCCTTTGACCTGCCTCCAGCTAAGGACATGGCTGGAGACCTGGCTTGCAACCTGATTATGTGCCCTGAGTGGGGAATTGAACCAGCGATCTTTGGGCTCGCAGGCTGGTGCCTATCCACTGAATCACACCAGCCAGGGCCCAGTAGTCTTTGATTTTTAACATACTTTTTAAACACACTTGTGTAGTAGGAGGCAGGGTGATTGGGCTATAGAGGATGCTTACCACAGGACCATCCTTTTTTCTTTTTTATATCTTTTTTTTTTTATATTTTATTTTATTATTTTTAAATATTTTATTATTTTCAGAAAGAAGGGCAGGGAGGAAGGAAGAAAGGGAGAGAAGTATCAATGTATGGTTACCTTTCACCTGCTTCTAGCTAAGGACCTGGCTTGCAGCCTGGTTATGTGCCCTGACTGGGGAATCGAACCAGCTACCTTTGGGTTTGCTGGCTGGCACCAATTCAGTGCACCACACCAGCCAGGTCTCTACATTTTATTTTATTTTGATTTTAGAAGGAAATGGAGGAAGAGAGGGTGAGAAACATTGATATGAAAGAGAAACATCTATTGGTTGCTTTCCTTAAGTGTCCCAGGGGGCGACCGTTTTTTTTTTTTGTTTTTTTTTTTGTTTTTGTTTTTTTTTTACAGAGAGGGGCAGGGAGAAAGGAGGGGCAAGAAACATTGATGTGTGAGAGATACATCGACTGATTGCCTCTGGAACACCCCCACCTGGGGACCTGGCCTGCAGCCCAGGCATGTGCTTGACCGGGAGTTGAAGTGATGACCTTTGGGTTTGTAGGCTGGTGCTCAGTCCACTGAGCCATACCACCCAGGGCCTTTCTGCTTCTTTATGTTGATACTTTGAATCATTTTAGCGAGCTTTGGTAGACAGTTTGAGAATTGGGTATGTGGCAAGAGAAGGCTAAAAACTCCAAAATGGCTCTAGTGTGATGTAAACTTTGAGAATTTTTTTATTTTTTAAGAATTTATTTTTAGAGAAAGGGGAAGGGAAGGAGAAAGTGTGAGAGAAACATCAACATGCAATCAGTCCTTCTCATACACCCCCAACCAGGTACTTGGCCCGCAACCCAGGCATGTGCCCTGACCAGGAATTGAATCTGTAATCTTTTGGTTCACAGGCTGATGCTCAATCCACTGAGTCTCACCAGCCAGGGCTGAGAATCTAAAGTAGCAGAAAATGGAAAGATGTGAGGGGGCTACAATAAAGTTGGCTTGGTCCGTTACGTAAACTTGATGTATATAATTCCTGGCTAGAACTGTGTAAAGAAAGTACTTTTGTTAAGATTATTGTAATTTTTTCTTGTTATATCAAATATAATTTTAAAAAACTGAAGTAGTGCTAGTAGTACCTCCATGGTAAAAATGCTTCTGTAATCTGGAAGGCCTTATAATGAAAAGATTTGTGTTCTGTAATCTCTTAATTCTACTTGACAGAAGAGAATCATTTATTAACTTTTGTTAAGTTCTAAGAGTTCTGTGAAATCAAGCATTAGGCACTGTTTATTCAAATTTATCAACTTACAGGTCTTTTTGACTTAGCTCCTTTATGTTTTTCTTTTTGAAACATTAATTTTAATTCTCTAAATACGATCTGAATGTTATATATACGGTAGGTGTCCATTTATGTATGCCTTTATTTATGCACTCGTGTGTAGTATTTACTTTCTGTCCTTTCTCCAAGCAGTCTTGTCTAGCTCGATTCCAAAACTTGGAAGCCAGAAAAGTTTCCGTTGTTATAACTATGGAAACATTTATTGTTGAGCACTGCTGTGAGGCAAGATTGTACTGCCTCCTCTATAAGTGTAATTTCTCCCCTTTGTGTTTGGTGTCAAGATCAAATACAAATTGTCATGACATTTCCTTTTGCTTAAAATTATGCTATAGTAACTTGAAGAAGCCAGGCCAGCTCTGTAGAATATCTTGTCTCTGGTTACTCCTTTATGGTGTTGTTTAGCTTGTACTTTTTCCCCCCAGTATTTCATGTGAACTGAACTTTGAAAGCTAAACTAATTTAGCATTTTTGGCAAGAATTCTTCACAGGTGATGCTGTGTACCTCATGTTTTGTTGTAAATCTGGGTGTCCTACAGTTGATGATTTTAGATTTACGGTAGAATTAGGGTCATGATAGTCTTGTCTTATCCTCTGATTGATCTTCCTCCCTTGAAACTAGAAAGCAGCTTACGGTGTTACATCCTCAACAACCATTCTCCTAATGGTTTTAATGTGGAATATTATGTTTAGCCTGAATCAATGATTTCATAGGATTTATACAAAGTAAAAATCTGGATTGAGCCCTGGCTGGTGTGGGTCAGTGGATTGAGTACTGGCCTGTGAACCAAAAGGTTGCTGGTTCAGTTCCCAGTCAGGGAACATGCCTGGGTTGCAAGCCAGGTCCCCACTTGGGAGCATGTAAGAGGCAACCACACATTGATGTTTCTCTCTTTCTCCCTCTCTTCCCCTCTTTCTAAAAATATAAATAAAATCTTTTTAAAAAATCTTAAGTTGAGTTAGGAAAACTTGATATTCCATGAACTTTGTGGGGGATATTTGATAGTAGTAATTTCTTGCTGTTATCATTCTTAAAATGAAGTCTAACCTGAGTCATGGGAAGGAAGATTGTTAGATTAAGTCAGAGGAACTGAATGCTGGTCCTGACTTCCCAGATTTGCCATATAACTTTGGGGAAGCCAGTTTTGTTTCTTAGCCTCAATGTTTGGTAATAATATAGTAATTCTATTTTTATTTTAAAGGTTTTATTTTCAGAGAGAGGAGATGGGAGGAAGAAAGAGGGAAAGAAATATCTTATCAATTGCCTCTTGCCTGCCTCTAGCCAGTGACCCAAGGCATGGGCCCTGACTGGGAATTGAACTGGCGACCTTTTGGTTCACAAGCTGGCCGGCACTCAAACCACTGGGCCACACCAGCCAGGGCATTAATACAATAATTTTAGATTAGATGACTTCTAATGTTCTTTTTAGGTCTGGAATGTTCTAATAATTGGTCTAGGTCAAACTGAAAGGATGGGAACTATAGGGAAATTGGAATGATTGCTTCATTGTGAGACTTTTCTCCTGGGTTGGCAGGTGGCAGTGTTTTTTGGTGGTCTGTCCATCAAGAAAGATGAAGAGGTGCTAAAGAAGAACTGCCCGCATATCGTCGTGGGGACCCCTGGCCGCATCCTCGCCCTTGCTCGAAATAAGAGCCTTAATCTCAAACACATTAAACACTTTATCTTGGATGAATGTGATAAGATGCTTGAACAGCTCGGTGAGTGGCAGTGTTGGGACTGGGCTAGTGATCTGGGAGTTGTCCTTTGGAGCCAAATGATGTTTCTTTGATACAGGAGCACTTTAGTGCCAGGACGACTCATAATCTGTCACCCCATGACTGATGGCTCTGGCTTCCTAGGTTGTTTTTTTGTTACACTTTTTAAGCAGTCTTGGTGCTGGATAGGAAGGTGTAAGTCAGAGAAAGCATGGAGTGGACTCTGATAGCTAGAATGTAGAAGGTGCAGTATTTGTAGGTAGCTGGGGCTTTGGGAGAGAGCAGTAGGAAGAAGGGACTTACTAAGTGTTTTTCAAAGGTCTTACTCTTAGGTGCCTCCATGGTGGGTGCTATCCCTGTTTCATAATTGTGGGCTTTGGGGTTTTATCATATTTCTTGCCTGGTTAAAATACACAGCTGGATTTTGATCCCAAATTTATTTCAAATTCATTGCTCTTTCTATTGTATTGTTACTATGGATGTGATTTCATGAAGGTGGAGAAAATAGAGTAGCGAGAGACCTAAAGCAAATCTTTCCTTAAATTGACTCTTGTTTACATATTTCCAGCAGTTTTAACCTCTTTGGGAAGCCTATCTGGTCTTTGTTTATGATGCAGGCTGCTTTTTTCCTATGATTTTGTTCCCTTTTTCTTCTAGACATGCGTCGGGATGTCCAGGAAATTTTTCGCATGACCCCCCATGAGAAGCAGGTCATGATGTTCAGTGCTACCTTGAGCAAAGAGATCCGTCCAGTCTGCCGCAAGTTCATGCAAGACGTAAATACCCTTCTACCTTCTCTTCTTCCACTCCCCGCCCACTGCCTCCTCCCCGTCCGTGCCCTCTTCCTCCAGACTCCCTTGTCCTACAAGTGCCAAGAAGGAGACACTTGGGAGTGACGACTCCTTGAAGAGACGCACAGAGGCAGAAATAGCTAGTGTTAGGGTCTGCGCGGGTGCCAGGGAAATTCCGGAAGACTTGGTCGGTTAACTTGAGAGCGGGTAGTATTCGACTTTTTTTTTTATTCGCAACATTTTTGAACCTCTTTTCCCTTTTGGGCAAGGGCAGGATTTTCTGCCCTACCACCTACCCTTCACCTCCTACGTATCCCCTACAGCCACGCACCATCAAGGTGGCATCGAGCATACAACTGGCGCTTTCTGCTCCCCAAAACTCATAACCTCCCGGTGGCAGGAGAGCAAGAGAGGGACAGATGGCAGGGCATGACTAAAAGAAGAGCAAACAGCACGAATGAATGCGCTCCCTCCCCACCTCCAGGGGTGGGGGCCTTTGGCACCTCAATTCCCCATTCCCTACTCCTTCCCACGCATTCCTCCTCACACCCACATGGAACCTCGGTTGATGTGAGCTGGCAACAGAAAGAAGCATCATGGCGCGGCGGGAGAATTCGGACGGCACTCAGCGGTGGATGGCGGCAGCGGAAGCCGCAGGAAAACCTCACCAGGAAGCTGAGGACCAACCAGCCTCTTTTTCTGTTCCCGGTTTTTTTCCTGAACCCAAGGCGTGCCGTGCTCCCTGTTTCTTCCTTATGTGTTGGGGTGGGGAAGGGTGTCCTGAATGGGGTGGTAGATTTTTTTTTTTTTCTTTTATTTACTACTCAGGGGAGAGGGGTATAGAAAAAGGTAAAGTGAGGTGCTCCACTTAGATGTAACCAGGTGGGTTAGGGATTGGGGCTAGGTGGCCCATTATATAAGCAGTGGAGTGTGTTGTTTATCTCCCTGCTCTGCTTCTTTCCAAGGGACGATAACTCCTTGCCTATAGCTGGACTTGAGGCTGCAATTAGATATGAAGGAGGCCATGGAACTTCCTTTTGGAAAGCTTGCCTTTGCTAGCCTGCCTTCTGTGATCGGTTTCTGGTCATCTCTAGTGACACACCTGTCCTTTCCTGAAATCTTGGACCCTAGGTCTTGATATTAATAACTATGTTCCCAAGTTAGTGAAGAGTGCTAGGAAATTTGGGCTCTGAAATTGTGTTTTGTGTCAGTTTCTCTTTCACTGCTACCTTCCTCCCCTTCAAGGGTCTTTTTTTTTTTTTTTTTTTTTTTTTTTAAGATTTTATTTATTTTAGAAAAAGGGAGAGAGAAACATTCATGGTTGCCTCTTGTGCACCCCCAACTGGGGACCTGGCCTGCAACTCAGGCATGTGCCCTGACTGGGAATCATACCAGCAACCCTTTGGTTCACAGGCTGATGAGGCTCAGTCCACTGAGCCACACCAACCAGGTCTCTTGTATTGTTTTGTTTTTAAAAGATAACTGCATACCTGCAGCTATGAATTTCTTAGTACCACTTACTAGTACCTTCTATGTAACACTGGATGGTTGATTCTTAGCTCAGAGATCAGTCTCATCGAGAACTATTCCCTTGTGGTCAAGGGCTAGTTGTTACTCATCTTGAGTAATTTTTGCTTCTCTCATGGCTTAGGCCTATTGTAGCATTTCATCTTAACATGGATATGGTTCTTCTAGTTAAAAGAGTACTTGACTGGAGCAGTCCATGTCCTGTCTCCCATATTCTTACACTTGCTCTGATGGAATTCTGACCTTGAGTCAGTATTTCCCATCATTTCCCAGGTGTTTGGATCATAGCTGCCCTTTGAGAATCTTTTACTGTTTTTTCCTTCACCACCTACATTTGAGGTAATAGCATCTTGCTGTTGGTTCCTCTGTTCCTTTTCCTCCTTGCAAAGTTCCTTTCCCATGACAGTTTTAGCCTTAGAGCTTCACTGATAGGAAGGAAATTAGAGCTAAGATGGAAGAGAGCATATTAAAATGTGGGTGTTTTTGGGGTTGGGTGAGGTTTTCAGTCTTCTTTCTTCCCATCCCCCCATGGGGTGTATTGGAGATCACTTCCTCCACCCCCCCCAGGTTTAACCCCCCCGCTCTGCCCTCCCGTTCCCTACCCCTTCCTTCCCCCTCCCCCTCAGCCAATGGAGATCTTCGTGGATGATGAGACGAAGCTGACGCTGCATGGGTTGCAGCAGTACTACGTGAAACTGAAGGACAACGAGAAGAACAGGAAGCTCTTTGACCTTTTGGATGTCCTTGAGTTCAACCAGGTCAGCACATCTCCAGCTGTAGCAAATCCGCATTCAATACCCTGTTTTTGAGGAAGCCACATAATGTGGAGTGAGAGAATGGCAGAGAAATCACTTTAAGTGACAGTAAAAAAATTTTTTAAATTTATTTTTCGAAAGAGGTGAGTGAGGGAGAAAGAGGGAGAGAAACATCATGATCTGCTGCCTCATACCCCAAGCTGGGATCCGCCCACAACCCAGGCATGTGCCGTGACTGGGAATTGAACCGATGACCTTTTGGTTCACAGGCTGGTCCTCAGTCCACTGAGTCACCTCAGCCAGGGCGTCAGTGAAATTTTTAAAAATGAAAACATAAATGTCTTGGAGCTGAGTATCACTAAGGTGGGAACTACTTTTCTGTTCTATCGATGGCAGAGAAGCTCAGTAAATCCAAAAAAAATTCTTAAAGGGTCTTTTAATGAAGCTGTAAAAGTCCCAAAATATCTTAATTTTGTTCGGTTCTTAAATTTGTATTTTTGTACTATTTACCGAGGAGAAGCATTTCGTCATTTCACCTGTTATATGGCTTATTTACACTAAAAGCTACGATTAGGGTAAAGTTGTATCGGAAGAGGAAATACATGTTAGGGACTGAGGAATTTCTCTAGAAGAGTAATTACTGAAAACTCCTTTTTCATACAATTTCACCACATGTGCATGGATCACATCCCTTGTGCGCACACGCACACGCGCGCACACACACACGCGCGCACACACACACACACACACACACACACACAGGTGGTGATCTTTGTGAAGTCTGTGCAGCGCTGCATTGCCCTGGCCCAGCTTCTAGTGGAGCAGAACTTCCCAGCCATTGCCATCCACCGTGGGATGCCCCAGGAGGAGAGGTGAGTTGGAAATGGGGAAGATCCTGTGTGTCCTTGGAAGAAAAATACTATTGAGAGAAAGGACTCAACATTATTCTGATTTCCTTTCTTACAAAGGCTTTCTCGGTATCAGCAGTTTAAAGATTTTCAACGACGAATTCTTGTGGCTACCAACCTATTCGGCCGAGGCATGGATATTGAACGGGTGAACATTGCCTTTAATTACGACATGCCTGAAGATTCAGATACCTACCTGCATCGGGTATGCCCTGCACCCACAAGGACATTCGGTGACCTCTCCCACTTTGTTTTCTGTATCCTCACAGTATATATCTTTATCCTTTTAAATGTTTTCTTCTTTGGGGTCTTCCAATCCTACCTTCTGTCTCTTTCCAGGTGGCCAGAGCAGGCCGGTTTGGCACCAAGGGTTTGGCAATCACATTTGTGTCAGATGAGAATGATGCCAAGATCCTCAATGATGTACAGGATCGTTTTGAGGTCAATATTAGTGAGCTGCCTGATGAGATAGACATCTCCTCCTACAGTGAGTATTGATCACAGCAACCGGCCCCTCCTAGTGTTTGTGATCCTCCTTGTTCCTTTGTGTGTCTTAAGTCCTATTATATATGTAAAACCCCTAGTACATAACGGACACTTGCTGGGTTGGAATGTTTAGTTGACCTCTATGTGGGATCAGATCTTTTTTCATCAAATTATTTCTTCGCCACCCTGAAGTCTGCCCTTGGGACCCAGACACTATGTAGACATCTGCATGTATGGGTGTGTGTGTTTCTACCAATCTCACTTTTTCTGTTTTCAAGTCATATTCTAACAGCAATATTTTCTCTTTAGTTGAACAGACACGATAGAGGACTCATCCAGCTGTTCTGGAATATGACAGTCTGTCCCTCTTCAAGAAATGACACCAGGCATGGGGGTGAAGGAGACACTACTGCCACCTACACCTGACAATCCCCAACCAACCCTACCCCATAACCTCCCTCTTTTGCATCACTCCTTCTAAACTCCCATTTCCTTATTTGTCAGAACTTTTTTTTTTAAACAAAACTAAAAAACATATGCGTCTATTGTGTCTATAAGCACTCCTTTTTATTGGATTTTGGGTGAGGTTTTAGGTTATTATGTGGGGCTGAGGTCCTCACTGGGAAGGAGCATAGTTGGGGGTGTGACTAAAAAGACTGCAGAGGCCATGGTTCCCCACTGCTTGTCAACTTCTGGCCCTGGAGGTATCTTCTGTTTTTCATAGTGGCCTTGCTGAGGCTGGTACGTTTCTGACTGAAGGTCTCAGGGTCACAGGCAGTATGTTCTGTTTGGAGTGTTGGAGGGTGAAGAAGCTTAGGTTTCTCTTCCCAGGTTCTCTCGGTGTCTCCTCATCTGTTCCTTCAGCTTCTGGATCTTGAGTACCAGAGCCTGTGCTTCCCAGGCTCCCTCTTGCCCTTCCAGCAGGGCCTGGTATAACTCCAGCTGCTGCTCCAGCAGCTCTTCAGCTTGGGCCAGCTCAGCTGTGTGCCTGGGACTCTGGGGGAGGGAGTGTGGAGGAAGGAGCCTCAGCAGGGCAGGAAGCTGAGGCTTGATGGGAATCAGGAATTCCAGGGTAGCTTCTTTTCTAGGCATAGGCCTCTCAGGAAGGGGGGTGTACAGATAGAGATCACTAGCCCAGGGCTGTAACTGGGCTCATAGTGCAAGGAAGGAGGGGAGGACTTCCTACCCTCCCCCTCACTATAAATAATTAACTGTTGGATGAAGTGAAATTCCTGCTCTAGGACTCAGTGGACTGTGGGAGGTAGGGGTGCTGGGGGAGAGAGCACTGAGGTCTAGTGGGGGTGGGGAAGCTTCTGGGAAGCTGAGAGTTGGAGCTAGGCAACAAGCTTCAGGGATCTGGGTTGATAACTGCCCTCAGTAGGCCTGTGGTGCTGGGTGAGTTGAGGCCCCCTCCCCCCAAATCTCTTCTCATGCTTTCCATTCCTGCTCCTGTGAGGAGTGGTGGGGGACCTCACCTTTACACTGCCTGTGGAGTTGGTCTGTTCTTTTGTGCTTGCCTCGGACTTCTGGGAGCAGCACCTCTGGGATCCCTCAGGGGTCAGGGGCCAGGAAGGCAGGAGGAGGCGGCGGGAGTGGCAGCAGCACCGGGAGAGCCAGGTTAGGAGGACCATGGTGGGTTGAAGCAGGGAGCTGTCTGAGCTGCCCAACACCACCAGGAACTGGCTTCTGGGTTTTTGCCTCGCTTCAGTGCCTGGCCCTGCCCCTGCCCTCACCTCCCTCCCAGCCTGGCACTAGACAACACTGGCCCTGTTTCTACTGTGAAAATGTTCCTGCCAGTTTAGGCAGAATTGGCTTTAAAACATGCCCAGCCTGCTGCATGTCACACCTGTGATTCTTAGCACTATATCTTGTTCCCTACGTAGGGATTATATCTGGTTTTATGGAGGAGGAAATGGGCTTACAGGGTTTCAGTCATCAGTCATCTGGCAAGTACCTTGGTACCTGCTCTGGGCCAGATGTGCTGACGGCTCTACAGCTGGTGGGCTTACACTTGGACTACCTGACTTGAAAGCTCCTACCTACCCATTGACCTGGTTCTTGTATTGATTTTCCCTTAATTTTCCTTTGCTCTTACTGTCCCAGAATGACCTTTTCTGTCCCTTTTGCATTATTGTAGGGGTTTATCTTTGGTGGGGCTTGACACTGTTGTAAAACCCTTGGTTCCTGGGCATAAGGATTAAACAACCCACGTTGAAACCAGACTACGTTTATAAATTGAGAGCAAGATAAACACCTATTAAAACATGGAAACTCTGGGGAAAAAATGGTCCTCTAATAACATTATTTTTCCTGAAAACTAAACATTCCAACCATCTGAAATTTTTAAGATTTTGTTTATTGTTTTTAGAGAGAGAGGCAGAGAGGGAGAGAGTCATCAGTGTATGGAGGCTTTCATCTGCCTTCAACCACAGACTTGGCTGGAGACCTGGCTTGCAACCTGGTTATGTGCCCTGGCTGGGGAATCAAACCAGCGACCTTGCCGGGGCCTTATCCACTGTGCTACCAGCCAGGGTTCCTGAAATTCTTTATACGTTTATTGAGTTTGGAGAGAGGAATGGGTGGGGAGAGATTGATATAAGACAAAAGTATTGACCCTATTTGTTGCCTTCTCTACATGCCCCAAGTGGGACTTGAACCTGCAAACTATGTAAGTTCCCAGACTGGGAATTGAACTCTTAATCTCTGTGTACTAGCTGACACTCCCACCAACTGAGGCCACATTGGTCAGGGCCAGCCATTTGAATTTTTTTTTTTTTTTAATTTATTTTTAGAGAGAGAAAGGAGGGAGGCAGAGAAACAACTTGTGGTTGTCTCTCGTGTGCCCCCTACTGGGCACCTGCTTCACAACCCAGGCCTGTGCCCTGACTGGGAATTAACTGGTGACCCTTTGGTTCACAGACTGGTGCTCAGTCCTCTGAGCCACACCAGCCGGGGCTGAATTTTTATCTTAGCTTATGAGCTCTAAGATGAGCTCACCTCCAATAATTTATAGTAAGTAGTTCTAATGCATAAATTACCAGAGTCTGGATTTTGGCCTTGCTCATCTATGAGAACTAAAGAAAGGGCTGGCATTTGAGTCAGTTTTAGTGGAGGAGCTGTAGGTCCGTCATCATGGAAATAAAGGGGTATGTAAACTGGATTACCTAATTTTATATTCCTGTGTATATACTTTTTTTTATTCCTGAGTCTCTAATAGTCTTAAATGAGAACTCCAACCTGACCTCTGCAGGAGGAACCTGTCCAGCCAAGGATGAGCAGGGGATTATGGCAAATATCCATAAGGCCACTGGGCTGTAGCACTCCCTAAGGTCTGTGCATCTGATGGTACCTTCAATATTGCATTCTACCCAGCAGATGGGCAGGGCTGGTCTGATGGACATGAATCATTTGTACCTTTTATATGAAACTTGTGGAGATGTTTATGTAGAATACTGAGGTTCATCCACTACATTAATGTGAGCGCTTAGTAAATATCAGAGATTTTATTGGGCACTTACTGTCATAGTTGACCATGCAACCTTTCAAGAAAGCTTTCTCAGTTTGTTTTTAAATATATAGATGTTCAGTTGTTCTAGTACCATTTGTTGAACAGACTGTTGTTTCTTCGTTGTGTTGCCTTTGCTCCCTCATCAAAAATCATTTGATTATATTTATGTGGGTCTATTTCTGGGTTCTTTATTCTCTTCTAGTCTATATATCAGTTGTTTGACTAATACCACACTTTATTATTTGACCAATACTACACTGTGTTTATTGATGTAGCTTGAAGTCACATAGTGTCAGCCCTCCAACTTTGTTTTCCTGTATTATACTAGCTATTCTGGTTCTCTTGCCTCACCCTATGAACTTTAGAATTAGTTTATCAATATCCACAAAATAACTTGCTGGGATTTTGATTGGGATTGTGTTGAATCTGTAGATCAAGTTAGGAAGAACTGGCATCTTGATAATATTGAATCTTCCTATCCATGAAAATGGAATGCCAATTTAGTTTTTTAATTTCTCTCAATAATTTCCCCCATATGTATCTTGTAAGTAACTAGATTTGTATGTATTCATTTTGGGGGGTGCAAATGTAAATGGTATTGTGTTTTTAATTTCCTCTTCCACTTGTTCATTGCTAGTACTATATATGAAAATGATTGACTTGTATTTTAACCATGTATCATCCCGTAACCTTGCTGATTGCTGATTGTTAAGTTCCAAGAGTGTATTTTTGTTGTTGTTATTGAATCTTTGGATTTTCTACATAGATGATTATATCATCTGTCATCAAAGACAGTTTTATTTCTTCCTTCCCAGTCTGTAAGTCTTTTATTTCCTTTTGTCTTATTGCACTAGCTAGGACTTGTAGTATACTGTTGAAAAGAAGTGTGAGGGGACATTCCTGCCTTGTTCCTGATCTTGGCAGGAAAGCGTCTAGTTTCTCACTATTAAGTATGTTAGTTCTCTGTGTGTGTGTGTGTTTGTGTGTGATGTTCTTTTATCAAGTTGAGAAAGTTCCTTTATTCCTAATTTGCATAGAGTTTTAATTTTTTTTAAACCATGAATGGCTGATGGATTTTGTCAAGTACTTTTTCTGCATCTATTAATATGAACATGTGATTTTTCCTTTTTAGCCTGTTGATGTGATGGGTTACCTTAATTGATTTTCAAATGTTGACCCACTTGGTTGTGGTGGATAGTTCTTTTTATACATTGTTGATTTGATTTGCTAGGATTTTTGCATCTATGTTCATGAGAGATATTGGTCTGTACATTTTTTGTGATGTCTGGTTTTGGTATTAGGATAATGCTGACCTTACAAAATGAAGTAGGAAGTATTCCCACTCCTATCTTCTGAAGGAGATTGTAGAGAATTGGTATAATTTCTTCCCTAAATGTTTGCTAGATAACACCAGTGAGCCCACCTACTTGGTGCTTTCTGTTTTGGAATGCTACTAACTATTGATTCAATTTCTTTTATAATTATGGGTATATTTGGATTGTTTATTCTGCTCTTTAAAATTATTTTTGAGTAAAGTTATAGAAGAATTGTAAAGCTAGAAAACAGAGTTCCTACATACCCTTCACTCAGCTCTCTTTACTGTTAACATCTAAGAAAAGTGTGTTAAGACTAAGAAACTAAGCAGTTTGGTACAATAATACTATTAGCTAAACAACACAATTTATTTGGATTTCATCAGTTTTTCCACTAATGTTCTTTTTCTGTTTCAGAATCAAATCCAGGGTATCTTAATGTATTAAGTTATCATGTCTCTAACTTTATCTCCTCTGATGATTTGTTGAATTTCTTTTTTTTTTTTTTTTTGATTTGTTGAATTTCTTTACCCATTTTCATAACCTTGGAAGTTTCAAAGAATACCAAACAGATAATTTGTAGAATGTCATTCATTTTGGGTTTGTTTGATGTTTAAAAAATGTTTTTAAACTTCCTCACCTGAAGATATATTTATCGATTTTAGAGAGTGAGGAAGGATGGAGTGTTGGGGAGGGGTGGGGATGAGGGAAACAACTATTGGTTGCCTCTTGTATGTGCCCAGTCTAGGGATAAAACCCACAACCTAGTTATGTGCCCTGATTGGGAATTGAACCCATGACTTTTTGGTGTATAGGACAATGTGCCAACCAACGAACTGAGCCACTTGGCCAGGGCTATTTGTCATGTATTGTCATGATTAGATTGCAGTTACATGTTTTGGGGAAGATACTGTAGAATCAAAGTGCCCTTCTCATCACATTATATCAGAGGGCACATTATATTAACGTGACTTTTATCACATGATTAAGGTTATCATGTCTACCAAGTTTCTCTGCTGTAAAATAACAGTTGACCTTTGAATAACATGGGAGTTACTGGCACTGTGATCTCCTACACAGTCAAAAACCTGTGTATAACTTTAAATAAAAAAAATTTAAAGATTTTATTTATTTTCAGAGAGAGAGAAAGGAAGGGAGAAAGAGGGAGAGAAACATCAGTGTGTGAGAAACATAATTTGGTTGCCTCTCAAATGCCCCCAGCTGGGGACCTGGTCTATAACCCAGGCATGTGCTCTGCCTGGGAATTGAACCAGTGACCCCTTGGTTTGCAGGCCAATGCTCAATCCACTGAGCCATGCCATCCAGGGCTGTATAACTTGACTCACCCAAAACTAGTAGTCTAGTGGTAGACCAGATGTCTTATCAGTAACAGTTAACATAGTTTGTATGTTTTACGTATTATATACTGTATTCTTACATAAAGTAATTAAAGGAAATATTATTAAGAAAATCACGCCCAGCCAGGACACATAACAAGGTTGCAAACCAGGTCTCCAGTCAGGTCTATAGCTGGAGGCAGGTGAAACGCAACCATACATTGATGTCTCTCTCCCTTTCTGCCTCTCTCCCTTCCCCTCTTTCTAAAAATAATGAAATAAAATCTTAAAAAAAGAAAATCACAAAGAGCCCTGACTAGTGTGGCTCAGTTGGTTGGGCCTTGTCCTGTGAAGCAAAGGGTCACCTGTTTGATTCCTGGTTGCGGCACATGCCTCGGTTGTGGGTTTGGCTCCTGGTAAGGGGTGTGTGTGAGAGGCAACTGACTGATGTTTCTCTCTCACATTAATGTTTCTCTCCATCTCTTCTTCCCTCCCTTACCCTTTACCTTAAAATTTTTTTTTAAATCATAAGGAAGAGAAAATATTTACAATATTAAAATAAATCCAGATAGTATATAAGTGGACCTTCACAGTGTAAACCTGTGTTGTTCAAGGATCAACTGTAGTAACTACAGGTAGTAGTAAATTTTCACTTTCCATATTCTATGTTTTGGAAGCAGGTTGCCAAGGTCTAGTCCACATTCACCAGGAGAAATTAAGCTGCACTCCTGAAAGGGGCATTCTCTTCATATGTAACTTGAAAATATATAAGGACGATTGCTCCTACTCCCTTGTGGTAAAAAATTTCAGTAATTTATATGAGTATGAACTTATGAATACTGTGTATTTTTAGTTATAATCTACCACCATTATCATTGGTTGCTCATAACGTTACAGCTGTGTTCCAGTGTTCCTGTGACATGCTCCACATGTGGGAGGTACAGTTTCTTTCTGACATTACAGGATGTTCTAGGCTTTTTTTCCTTTTTTTTCTTTTCTTTTTCTTTTTTCTGTCTTATCCCTAGAATCGGCTATTTTTCTAAGGAGTCCTGGTTCATTTTATTAAAGGATATTTCAAGACCAGGATCAGGGCTCATTTCACCTTCCTTTCATTTGTTCTTTCACTTTTTAAAAGTATATTTTATTGATTATGCTTTTACAGTTGTTCCCATTTTTTTCTCTTTGCCTTCCTCTGCCAGGCACCTCTCTTCACTCCAGCAACTCCCACTTTGTTCATGCCCATGGATAGTGCATGTATGTTCTTTGGCTTCGCCCTTTCCTATACTATTCTTAACATTCCTTGTCTGTTTTGTTCCTACCAATTATGCTTCTTGATCCCTGCACCATTTCTCCCTTCCAGCTGATAACCCTCCAAATGAACCTTATACCTATGATTCTGATCCTGTTCTGGTAGTTTGCTTAGTTTTGTTGTTGTTGTTGTTTAGATTCAGTTGTTGATAGTTATAACTTTGTTGTCCTTTTAATGTTCATAGTTTTGATCTTTTTCTTAAATAACTCCCTTTTAACATTTCATATAGTAAGGGCTTGGTGGTGAACTCCATTAGTTTTGCCTTGTCTAGGAAGCATTTTATTTGCGCTTATATTCTAAATGATAGCTTTGCTGGATAGAGTAATCTAGGTTGTAGGTTTTTGCTTTTCATCACTTTGAATACTTCTTGCCAGGCCCTTCTTCCTTGCAAGGTTTCTTATGAGAAATCAACTGACAATCTTATGGGAACCTCTTTGTAGATAACTCTGTGTTTTTCTCTTGCTGCTTTATTTTTTTATTTTTAAAGATTTTATTTATTATTTTTAGAAAGAAGGGAAGGGAGAGAGGAGGAGAAACATCAATGTATGGTTGCCTTTCATCTGCCTCCAGCTGGGGACCTGGCTGGAGGCCTGGGTTGCAACCTAGGTAAGTGCCCTGACTGGGAATCGAACCAGCAGCAACCCTTTGGTTTGCAGGCCAGTGCTCAATCCATTGAGCCACACTAGCCAGGGTTCTTGCTGCTTTTTTTTTTAAAGATTTTTTTATTTATTATTTTCAGAGAGAGGGGAAGGGTGAGAGGCAGAGAGGCAGAGAGAGATTAATGTATGGTTGCCTTTCACCTGCCTCCAGCTATGGATCTGGCTGGAGACCTGGCTTGCAACCTGGTTATGTGCCCTGGCTGGGAATCAAACCAGCAACCTTTGGGTTTGCAGGCTGGCACCTTATCCATTGTGCCACCAGCCAGAGCTCTTGCTGCTTTTAAGGTTCTCTCTTTATCTTTAACCCTCAGCATTTTAATTATAATGTGTCTTAGTGTGGTCTCTTTGGGTCTGACTTGTTTGGGACTCTTTGTGCTTCCTGGACTTGTATGTCTATTTCCTTTGCCAAATTAGGGAAGTTTTCTTTCATTATTTTTTCAAGTAAGTTTTCAGACGAGATCGGGCGCGTTCAGGGTGGTATGGCCGTAGACTCAAGTAAGTTTTCAATTTCTTGCTCTTCCTCTTCTCCTTTGGGCACCCCATGATTTGGATATTGGTACATTAAAAGTTTTTCCAGAGGTTTCTAAATCTCTTTTCTGTTTTTCTTTCTTTTTTTTAAATTCTTGAATCTTCTTTCTGTTCTGGGTGAATGTTCATTTCTCTTTTTGTGTTCCAAATCATTGATTTGAATCCCAGCTTCCTTTCCATCGCTGTTGATTCCATGTACATATATATTTTTTTATTTTGCTTTGTATAACCTTTACTTCTCTTATTTTATGGCTGTACTCAGTGAGTTCTTTGAGCATCCTGATCGCCATTGTTTTGAACTCTGCATCTGAAGGTTGGCTGTTTCCGTTTTGTTTATTTTTTTTTTCTGGTATTTTGTTCTGTTCTTTCATTTGTGCCATATTTCTTTGCCTCCTCAATTTGGCAGCCTCTCTGTGTTTGTTTCTATGTATTGGGTAGAGCTGCCTTTGACTCTGTGTCTTGGTAGTATGGCCTAATGTAGTAGGTGTCCTGTGAGGTACAGTGGCACAGCTTCCTCTGTTATCCTAGCTGAATACTCGAGGTGCACCCTTTGTGTGGGCTGAGTACACCCTCCTCTTCTAGTTGAGTCTTGGTTGCTGTTGGCAGATCAATGGGAGGGATTTACCCAATCCAGTCAGCTTCAAGGACTGGCTGTGACCACTGGCCACCCTCCATGGAGGATCAGCTGTGCAGGGACAGGGTGGTGGTGCCCCTGTGTGGTCTGCAGTTGTTCACTGGGTGCACAGGCTCTGTGTTTTTTTTCCTGAGGTACCCTGCCTGAGCTATGAAGCAATCTTAGATGGCTGCTTTTTGTGCTGGGCTTAGAGATTCCCAGGTGAAGCCACGCTGTGAATCTAACCTGGCTGTTTTGTAGCTGGTACTTGGGTTGGAGCTCACTGAGGCCAGCAGTTGCTTGTTTGAGAGGACTTAGGAAATTAAAAGTGGGAACCAAGACCAGCCACTCATATGGAAAAGCAGCTTGGGTGGGCCTGTAAGTTGTGTGGGGTAGAGTTTCTGGGGATCTCCAAGGTGAGTCAAACAGTGTTAGCCAGGTTGATGGAGTCTCAGATATGGCACCAGCGTGCCAGCTCTGTGAGAGGAGGGTTTAGAAAAGAAAGTATCCTCTGCTTGCCTTGATGCCAGACACCTCAGTTTCTCCCTGTGTACCATTGGTGCATTTCAAGCTGCTACCCTGATGCTGGAGCTCAAAGAGAGTGAGTCTGAGTAGATGAGTCTGTGTGTGGGTTTTTAAAGATGAACTGCTTGGAGCTCAAGCAGTTTTTTCCACTAACTTGATTCCTAACTGGTTTTTGCAGCCAGAAGTTGAGGGGACTTACATTCCTGGTGCTGGAACCCTGGGCTGGGGGGTTGCTTTGAGGCTGGGAGTTCTTGCTCCTGAGATATTCCTCCTGAAGTTTTATCTGCCACATGTGGGTGAGAGCCCAGCCTGTTCCGTATCTGTACCCCTTCTACATTTCTTGATGCATCCATCGGGAAATGTGCTCTCACAGAGAGGGCAGTCACAGAGAAGCAAGAGAGATAGTGTGGGATTCCCACCTCTATTTCCCCCATCTTTCCTTCCTCCTTTCCTAGTCTTCCCCACACAGCAGCACCTCCTCCCTCCCCAGCTCCAGGACTTCTAAAAGCCAGAGCAGGTTCACCCTGGCTGGTGGCACAGTGGATAAGGTGCTGGCCTACAAACCCAAAAGTCGCTGGTTCAATCCCCAGCCAGGTCTCCAGCCAGGTCTAGCTGGAGGCAGGTGAAAGGCAGCCTTACATGGATGTCTCTTTCCCTCTCTGCCTTTCTCCTTTCCCCTCTCTAAAAATAATAAGTAAGATCTTTAGAAATAAATAAAAGCTAGAACAGGATGGAGAGGTCATAAACCCCTCTGCTCCCTCCAGATGAGTGCCCATGTGTGCCCACCTCTATTCTCACCACAGTGTTAGTGCCTGCCCTTTCAGAGTCCTGGGCACCCAGGAATGTCCTACTTTCACGTATCTGTGGCTCAGTTTCTCAACTGCTTCAAGTCTGCCCAGATGTCACCTCAATGGGCCCACACTGACTACCCTATTTAAAAGTGCTATGATCTGGTCAAGATGGTGAAGTAAATGCTTGCCTTCTCCCATGACCACAACAAAATTACTGCTGAAATATAAAACAACCTGGAGAAGACTACTAGAATAGAAGTCCTATAACTGAGGATACAAAGATGCCACATTGAGACTGGTAGGAGGGTTGATGATGTCAAATGGGCTGGCCCTGTACCCATGTGTGGCAGTTGAGTATTGGGAGAAATATCTCAGGTCCAGAGGTTTTCCCCAGAAGAGTGAGGGGTCATAAGCCCCACACTAGGCTCCTCAGTTTGGAGCATCAGTGCTGGGAAGAGGAGCCCCACAATATCTGGCGGCGGCAATCAGCGGACATTATACCTGACTGGGTGAGACAGAGGGCATCTGGAGTCCCAGGTGTTCCTTTTGAAGAGTCAGTGCAGACTTACCTGGGCACTCACTCTAGGCTCCAGACAAGGATGACAGTTCAGCAGGTGCCAGAGACACAGGGAGAAACAGTTGGGTAGCTTCAGGGTGAGGGCTGGAGGGACAGTTGCCCCTTTACTGTGGTAAGCCCTTCCCTCACAGGGCCAAACATGTCCTACCCTGTGACCCCTTGAGATCTTACTTCATCCATCTCATGTGCAATCTAAGGCTTTTTCACTGGCTGAGCCTTATAGGCAGAAGCAGAATTCAGGGTGCCCTGTGTTTTTTGCTGACCTGCACCAGGCGTGGTATTGGGGGGTAGCTTGCCTTGCTTCACAGTGTGGCCTCTTCCAGGCCCCTCTAGGCTCAGCATACATACCTACTAACTGGATAAATTTGTAGCTCCTACAAGATATTATTGGGCCTTGGCCTGCATTACAGCCTTTCCTAAGAGGCCCCAGAACCAACACACCCAATGTCTGGCTTCAGAACACAACAGGCCCTGGCTGGTAGCACAGTGGTTAAGGCGCTGGCCTGCGAACCCAAAGGTCGCAGGTTCGATTCCCCAGCCAGGACACATAACAAGGTTGCAAACCAGGTCTCCAGTCAGGTCTGTGGCTGGAGGCAGGTGAAAAGCAACCATACATTGATGTCTCTTTCCCTCTCTGCCTCTCTCCCTTCCCCTCTTTCTAAAAATAATGAAATAAAATATTTATTAAAATACAACAGCATCACACCATTAGCCTCATAAGCAAAACATCCAGAGTTGTTTTGGCAGGTACCACCAGGGTAGCCGCTCAGATTCTGTGGTTGTGGCCAGTACTCACAGCCAGTCAGCCTGACAGTCAGTCCCACCCGCAGACATGCCAACAGCAATCAAGGCTCAACTACAATAGGAGGGCACACACAACCCACACAAAGGACACTTATGGAGCACCTGGCTCAGGTGACCAGGAGTATGAACCACTGGTCCTCACAGGATATCTCCTACATAAGACCACTCTGCCAAAACTGAGAGACATAGTAGATTTACCTAATAAATAGAAGCAAACATTCCAATTGAAATAACAGAAAAGTTCAGACAAAACTAAACGGAATGGAGGCGAGCAAACTACCAGATAAAAGTTCAAAACACTGGTTATAAGGATGCTCAAGGAACTTAGAACTTCCAACAAAAATGTAGTAAAAATAAGGACATAGAAACCATTAAAAAAAAAAAAAAAAATCCAAAGCCCTAGATGGTGGCTCAGTGGATAGGTGCTGGCCTGCAAGCCCAAAGGTTGCTGGTTTGATTCCCAGTCCGGTCACATAACCAGGTTGCAAACCAGGTCTCCAGCCAGGTCTATAGCTGGAGGCAGATAAAAGGCAACCATACATTGATGGTTTCTTCCTCCCTGCTCTTCTTTCTAAAAATAATGAATAAAACCTTAAAAAAAAATCCAGCCAGAAATGAAGAATACATTAGATGAAATCAACAGCAGATAGATGAAGCAGAGATTCAGATCAACAATTTGGAAGACAAGGTGCCAGAAAATACGCATTGAAACAGGAAAAAGTATTTTAAAAATAAGGATGGTTTAAGGAGCCTCTGGGACAATATCTTTAAGAATAAGGAAAAATGCATAAAAATGAATAATAAAATGGTAATTACCCACTTATAATTTTAAATGTAAATTGATTATATGCTTTAATCAAAAAACAGGAGAGCTAATTGGATAAGAAAGCAAGACCCATACACATGCTCTCTACAAGAGACCCTCTTTAGCTCAAAGATAGACTGAAAGTAAAGGGATGAGAAGATAATTCATGCAAATAGAAACAAAAATGGGGTAGCAATACTTCCATCAGACAAAACAGACTTTAAAACAAAGGCTATAATAACATAAAAAAGGACATTTCATAATGATAAAGGGATCAAGCCAACAATAGGATATAACCCTTGTAAACATTAAGCACCCAACTTAGCATCTACATACATATATAAAGCAAATATTGATGGATGTAAAGGGAGAGATGGACAGTAATACAGTCATAATAGGGGACTCTAATACCCTATTGTCATCAATGGATAGAGCTTCCAGACAAAAAAACAAAATAGTAACCTTAAATGATGCACTGTACCTAATGAATTTGTTATTTTATAGCATTTCGCCCCAAAGCAGCTGAATTTATATATTTTCAAGTGAACCAAGGAACATTTTTCCAGGATAGACCATGTTAGGCCACTAAACTAGTCTCAATAAATTCAAGAAAACTGAAATCATATCAAGTGTCTTCTCTAACCAAAATGGTATTGGATAAAGAAGATGCGGTACATATACACAATGGAATATTTCTTGGCCATAAAAGGCATGAAATCATTTGTAACAAATATGGATGGAACTAGAGAGTATTATGCTAAGTAAATAAATCACTTATATGTAGAATCCAAAAAAACAAAATAAATGAACAAAATAGAAACAGACTCAGATACAGAGAAGAAACTGGTGATTGCCAGAGGTGAGAGGGGCTGTGAGGCTGGGAAAAAGGATTAAGAATTTCAAATTGGCACTCACAAAACAGTCACAGGTATGTAAAGGACAGTATAGAGAATATAGTCAATAATGTAACAGCTATGTATGGTGCCAAGTGGGTACTAGACTCATAAAGGATCACTTGGGAACATATATAAATGACACTAATATGAAATACTACTGACTATCAACTGTGATTGAAAAGTGAAAATAAATGTCTCCTCTCCCATCATTGCACACTAATTATCTACTGTGATTTTTTTTTTTTTTTTTCTGTGTCTTCTATCACTTTTTAACCTACTGTGATGGTTTCTTTTCCCAAAGATGGCCTCAATAATATCCCCAACCCCACATGCTCTTTTGAAATGTGACCTCCTCATCCCCCCTCTGGAGGTGGGGCCTGATTCCCACCCCTTGGACCTGTGAGTAGCTCTGATGGCTAGAACCTGAGGAAGGTGACATTGATTGATGGCTGAGGTTCTAACAGAAGATGCCTTATTATTTCTGACTGTGCATGTGGAACACACCCTCCTGGAAGCAGGTGCCCAGCTGGGAGCAGCCAAGCCAAATGGAGAAGCAGGTGGAGGCCACCTGGTTAACGCCCACAGCTGGCACCAGCTGCTACACCCACAGGAATCCTCTTGAGTTCTGTACCATTCGGACCTCCAGTGACAGCAGCCCCAGCCCATGACACACGGAGCAGAAGAGCTGCCCACTGAACTCAGTCAACCACTGAATGGGAATAAAAGGGTTGTTTTATTGTGGGATTATTTGTTATTCACTGACAGAGAACAGGAACCCAGACCACAATTAGTGTGTTCTTATTGTCTGTCTTTTCTATGAGACTGTAAGCACTAGGAAAGCAGGCATTTTACTTGTTTTCATTATATGATCACCAGGCCTAATGTGAGGCCTGGCACAGAGCACTCACTAAATATTTGTGAATAAATGAATTCTGGAACCAGATCCCTTTAGAAAGCTAAGTCTGAAACGAAGGGAAGGCTTACTGGTCTGCTCAGGCTGCCATAACCAAATACCACTGACTAGGTGGCTTAAATGACAGAAATTCATTCTCACAGTTGTGGAGGCTAGAAGTCCAAGATCAAAGTACCAGGAAATATGGTTTCTAGTTGAGGGCTCTCCGCCTAGCTGGTAGATGGCTGCCTTTTCCCTATGTCTTTTTATTTATTTGTTTATTTCCATGCCTTGACAGGATGTTTTCTCTGTGTGGAGGGAGAGAAAGGGGTGGGGTGGGGGTTTAGGTATCTGATAACTCTCTTGTCCTAGCAGATTAGGGCCCCACCTCATAATCTCGTTTTACCTTAATGATCGCCTTAGCCTCTGTGTCTACATACAGTCACATTGGGGGTTGGTGCTTCACAATATGAATTTTGGGGGATACAACTCAGTCCATAACAGTGGTCTCCTACAATGTGTGTTTGCTACCTACTAACTAATCTCCATTTTCTGAGCCCCTCATCAAACATGATGCTCAAACTCCCCAAACTTTGGTCTCACCACAAGTCATAGGAGATGGGTACACCTGGCCACCAACCACCTCTCATGTCTTCTGGGCTGAGCCTGGGTCCATCTAGGTTGTGGGGGATCATGGGTGACTGATGCTCAGATTGCAGCCACGGCTCAGCTGCCACACATGGGGCTCTAGGGAACCCTCCAATGGCTTGCAGGCTCCCTATTTGTTTGGACTGCTAAGGTAATACAATAGGCTGGCTTAAAAATAAATATCTTTCTCACAGTTCTGGAGGCTGAGAAGCCCCATATAAAGGTGCCAGCAGATGCAGTGTCTGCTGAGGGCTGTCTTCCTGATCCTAGATGCTGCCTTCTCCCTGTATGCTCACAAGGTGGATGGGGGCGAGGGGATGCTCTAGGGTCTCTTTTATAAGAGCTCCATCCTCATGACATAACCACCTCCCAAAGGTCCCAAAGGTCCCCCAACACTATCACATTGGGGGGTTAGGTTTCAACCTATGAACACTGAGGACACAAACATTCAGTCTATAGCACCACCAGGGTCCTGGGTCAGCTGTCGGTGTAGGAATGAGATTTAGGGCTGAGTCAGTGGAGTTCCTTCTTGCAGGGATTGGGGTAGCAGAGAGCAGGGCCTGGAGGGTCCAGTCTGAGGATGGGATGCTTGGGTCACCATAGAAGAAAGAGAGGGGATCCTACGGTCTTTGGGCAGTGGGCTATGGAGGGTGCAGGGACTGCCACTGAGAAATGGGTAGCCTGGGTCCTGTCGCTGAGGTCCTTGTAGCCCACAAGGTGTGTGGCCCACACCCATGTTCAGCACCTGGTCCTCAGGGGCCCCTCAGTCTGGCCCAAAGGCTTGTCCTTTCCTAGGCAGGGAAGGGATAACTGAAGGCTGAGACAAGATGCTGCTCAGGGCTGGGTGCAGACATAGCAGGGAGGTGCTAGCACAGTTAGTGGGGCCCTGGGAACCCCAAGAATTTGGGACCAGGACCCCTCCATACAGGGGCAGCACAGCCCTTTGCTGTCTATGACCTGGAGAACCCTCTCCAAACACAAACAGGTGTCCCATGGCCAGCCCTCCCCATGCTGCTGTCCTCCCTGGCTCCTGCCTCTCCCCTGCGCACCCTCTCCCTCTCTGATGTACTTACTCCCCCTTATCCTGACTTCCTCAGGAGCGCCCTCTCTTTCCGAGACCTAACACCACCGCCCCTGCCCCCATTTTCTGAGACTTGCTGGACTGATTACCAGGTGGAGGGTTCTCTAGCTCCAGAGGCAGTATCAGGAACAAACAACAGGATATTGGGTGTCCAATGTCCCATTCTGGGGGACTAAAGGCACTTACTGTGGGGTCCATCCTGAACCTGGAACCACTTGTTAGGACTTGGAGACCTCAGTCTTCCCTGAGGCAGTGACTCAGGGGAGAAAACATCAATGTGGGTTTTGGAAAACACTTTGCACTCCGAGCCCGACAGAGGAGGGGTCGCCTCTTGGATAAAAGCTCTGTTCTAGTGCTGCGAGCAGAGGGAGACCCAGGGAGGCCCCTAGAGGAGCCGCAGAAAAGGGAGCGGGGTCTCTGTCGTCAGCCCTGTGGCCACACGGGGGCGCCGCCGCGCTGCTCCGGGAGGCGGCCTGCGGCCTGGGAGGGGCTGCGCTGTGAGTGGGTCAGAGATGCGGACCTGAAGGCTGGGCACCCGTGGGGGTGACATACAATACCTTCAGAGCCGCTCTGGACCCCACAGGTGTCCAAGTCAGATTGCGACAGGAACTGACGGAGAAGAGCTCCCAGGAGCCTTGGGCCATCTTTGAGGTTTTCATCTCGCTAAGGCCCCTCTCTCCAGCCCGTTGATGACAACTCCCTGGAAAACCAAACATTTTCTTCTACTTTGTTTTTTACAGTCCTCCTTCTTGATGTAGCAACAGTAACAACAGTGCTCGCTTAGGCAGCATGCATACTAAAATTGGAACC
>PVIW01012926.1:0-29745 GCA_004026585.1 Noctilio leporinus | reverse complement strand
TATCATATGATCTCACCTCTTACGGGACAATAATGAACAAAACTAACAACAACCAACACAGAACCAAGTATATGAATACAAGGAATAGGCCTTCAGTGGTCAGGGGAACGGGGTAGGGGGGAGGGAGAGGTAGAGGCAAAGATGGGGAGCAGCTTAGACAAGAACCTAGTATAAAGGAACCATGGAGATGGACAACAGGTGGGATTGACTTTGGGGGGAATGGGTGGGTGGGTGGGGGGACAGAGGGGAGCAAAAAGGGGATGGATGTAATACAACAACAATAAAATTAAAAAAAAAAAAAAAAAAAAAAGGGGAGACTCTGGTCCTACCTCATGGTCCTACCTCATGCTCCTATGGCCACTACTTGGATGTCGCAGCTGTGGCAGTCAGATTTAGACTGGCTCTATTCTATACTGTTTTTGAGCACATGTGGTTTTCCACCAGACTGAAGCTCCATAGCAATAGAAACTATGGCTTTTTCTTTCTGTATGCACAATATTCAGTGTGTCTGACAGATGGCAAGGCCACCCAGCCTCTAAGTGGTAGAATGGCTTCCCTTGACTTAAACCTAGGTTTTCCTGGCTCCAGAGCCCTGTTCTTTCTCCTATACCACACTGTGTAATGGGGTGATAGGGAGAGAGTGGAGAGAGCTGAGCCACTAGGAAAGAGGGATGGGGGAAGCAGAATGTTTTTGACTTGGAGTCCATAGGATTATTCTGAGGGAATATAAAGTCTATGAAAAATGCTTTTTACCATTTTAAATATTTTATTTATCTTTAATTATGTAAGTACTTTGTGAATACAGTCTCAATGTAAACAAATTAAATTATTACATACAAAACTCAAGTCCCTTTTAATTATTGCTTAATCCCATTCTTCTCCCATAATAGCTGTTATCCATTTATATATATACAATGTTGTAAATTTTTCTTCATGATACACATACACACATACATCTTACATATTCCCATAGACATATACAATGATGCCAATGAATTAAAAAATATATAAATAGAGTCATACTCTTTTTCTGCATTTACTTCATCCCTTAAAAAGATACTTTGGAGAGTTTCTGTGTCTATTTATGTAGATACCTACATCATTTTTCTATGAAGAAGTTTTTTTTTAAGATTTAATTCATTTATTTCTGGAGGTGGGGAAGAGAGAGAGAAAGAGAAATACCAGAGTACATACCCTGATCCAAAACCCAGACATGTGACACCAGGAATTGAACAGTAACCCTTTATTTTGCAGTACAATACCAAACCAACTTAGCCACACAGGTCAGAGCCAGGCTCTACATTTTAAATAACATTCGAGCCCTAACCTTCAACATGATGATATTAGAGATGAAAGCTTTGGGAGGTAATTAGGGTTAGATGAGGTCATCAGGGTGGGACTTTCATGACAGGATTAGTGCCTTTATAAGAAGAATACAAGTTCTCTCTCTATGCTTGCACACCAAAGAAAGGCCATGTGAAGACACAGTAACCAAGTAAGATGTGACCAACTGCAAGCTAAGAAAAGAGTTTTTGCCAGAACTCAATCATGCTCGCACCCTGTTCTTGTACTTCAAGACTCCAGAATGGTGAGAAATTTAAATTTCTGTTGTTAGGCCATTTAGTCTGTGGTATTTTGTTATGGTCACCTGAGCAGACTAAGACAACTTCCTCTTCTCCAGTTTACAGTTGTGTAAATAGATCCCCTGGAGTTTCAGTAACTTGACTAAGCTCAGGCAGCTAGATAAACACCTGGTTCTTCATCCAGATCTGTCTTCTAGCCCACATCCTCTTCAGCAAACACCAGAGAGCCTCTGGTCACTGCAGGGCAGCTTCTTTGTAGCCACTTTGAATTCTGGACATTCCTCCATGATGCCACATTAAAATCTATTATGAAAGTAAGGACACAGCTAAAGAAGTGGCAAGGGTGGGGAAATTCTTGCATGCTCTGAACTCCACGCTGGTACTCTTTATCTGCACTCCTAGAAATAAGAGGCCTGCTCTCCAGTCTCACAGGGAGCCATAGGGGAAGCACACCCCCTGGTCCCTTTGTGCTCCTTGTCCCTCCTTTGGGGCTTTTAAAACTCCTTCTCTGAAATAAATTCTTGGTTTCTACCTAAGCCTTCCTGTTAAGGGAGTGAAGGAACTCCAAAGTCCAATATATGAAAACAGAAACAAACCTCTTGTGTTTTAATAATCACTCATCAGATATATTTGAAGGGAGGTGTTCAGTGGAGGAGAGAGAAAAGCAATCTGGAAACACCAATAAGAATTTTCATCAAGAGCCTAAGGCCCAAAGAGAGAGAAAGTGAGCAACTGCCTCTCTATTTAATAATGACCTACAGCTCTTCTATGGAAACTTTCACTTAATATATGAGGCCTGGTGCATGGGGCTTAGGGCTAGTGAGGTAGGGGTATAAATTCAAAGAACACTTTACTATTCATGTTCTACTGGCCAAAATAGGATGTTGTGACCAGCAAGACAAAGCATTGAAAGCTAAGCTTTGCTGAGACAGTGTTTTCATAAAATGGTGTGGAAAGTATTTTCTGTTTTTAAGATTTTATTTATTATTTTCAGAGAGAGGGGAAGGGAGAGAAGCAGCGAGGGAGAGAAACATCAACGAATGGTTGCCTTTCACCTGCCTCAAAAAGCATTTTTAAAGGAAGTAGAGGTGGAGTTTAATCATGTGGTGACTTTCTACCAATATTACTCTGAGTGATTAAAAATGTTAGAACATTTCATTCTCATTACAATTCTATGAAGTACTGCTCTTATCCTTATTTAAAGATAAACAAGAACACAAAACAAAACAAAACAAAACATAAAGTTTTGTTTTTTTTTTTTAGACAACTTAGAGGAAGTTGTCTTAGTCTGCTCAGGTGGCCATCTGAGGGACAGGGTAGTTAGCAAAGGGACTGACTCAGGTGGCTGGCACGTTGTGGAAGGAGGGTCATGGCCGGCAGTTGGGCTGCAGAGCTTGTGCTCTTGGTTAGCTGTGAATATAGTGTTGTAAGAGGGACAGCTCAGCATGTGCCTATGGGGAAAGAGAGGCAGAAACAGGGGAAAGGGCAGATCTCCACAGTGGCAGGTGCACTGAGTGAGCAACTGAGGGTGTGGTTGGGCAGAAGGGCTCAGCTCACCTGCCCTCTCCAGCCTAAGGTCTGGAATGGCCTTCCTCGGCTATTGCCTCTATTACAGTAAGTAGGGCCGGACATCTAGGTTTAGCAGAAAGATCAGAGGTTAATGACCCTAGCTGTTCCCTTTAGCTCCCATGTCTGAAACAGGGCATCCGCAGGTTCCCACATGACTATGATGAGCCCAGGAGGGAGCCAGCTTGAGGGCCAGCACACATGGCAGTGACAGCTTGAACTGCTGCAGAGGTTTAGGTGTGGACATCCCCAGCCACCGGTCACAGGAAGGGTATGGTATACCAGCAAGACCTGTACAAGTCTTGTCCCCCTGGAGCATGGCAGAAACCAAGAGGGTAGATGATGGGTTGAGCTAGAGAGGGATTCAGGAGAACATCCAGGGTCAGTGAGTGGACAGTCGGCACACCAGGCTGGGCAGCCCATGGGAGAACCAGGACAGAGGAGTAGGTAGAAGCCAGGGGGGTGGTAAGTGGCTCATGAAAGCCCAGCACAAGCAGAGCTGGTCCTGGGAAGGCTGCAAGGAGAAAGCATTACAAGCGAAGGGAATAGAGGCAAGCTTCATAGGACTCAGTTAGAACTGGGAACTTTGGTAAAGAAATAGGGCATGATTTGGCTGCTAAGAGTGAGGCCCAGGTTTTGAGCAGGATCCTGAATTCCTGAAATTCCCCAACCTGAGGCCAGGGCCTTAGGCTCAAAACCTGTAAGGGGTGTCAAAGGAAGCTGAGGTGCAGGGAACTGCCTAAGAGCTGGGGGTGGGAGGAAACAGTTAGGAAAGATGGCCCTTCCCTATGGCCACACACCGGTAAAACTACTTTGCCTTGTCTAAATGGTCCAGTGCAGTGTGCTGGAGCTACTTTTGGGATGGCCCAGGTGATGGCAACACACGTATGTGCCCTGAGAAAAACTGTGCAATTTGGGAAACCTGGAGAAGCTCTCCTGTGAAGCTACAGACATTCCCTTTTGGTCTCCCATACATCCAAGCTTCCCAGTGAACAGACTGAGGCCCACAGAGCTCCAGCTTGCACTGCAGGCAGAGAATCCAATCACTACTTCCCACACCTGCCCAGAGGCACACCCAGCTCACACTTTCTTCCTTGCTTTGTCACCAGTGGTCACAGTTCAGCGTGGCATATGTGGACTCCCGAGGATCCACGTGGAAGTCATCTGCACACCACCTTGGCTCCTCAGGCAACCAGTTCCCAGGCACAAATAGCACTGTAATGAGTCACTCTGGGCAAACATGTGCGCGCTGACATGCTAACACATGCACATGTGTGCACACACCCAGACACTCACGAATCACTTCTGGACAGCACAGGGTGACATCATGCTGCTGCTCCCATAGCAGCTGCCTGGACGGGCCACCCCTAGAACTGCCCATCCTACCGAAGGTCCTTTCCTTCCTCTTGACTACACTAAATGAGTTGGCCTTGGGAACTGTGTGTTGACTATAGCCATAGCAGTTAAACAATACCTTCTCATAACTCTGTTAAAGACGTCAGACTCATGACCAGTCCTGATGTTTCTGCTCACTGACAGAACCTGGGGTTAAACGGGCCCCAGGGGTGCTGCCCAGCTCCTTTTATCATAAAGAAAACTGGGTCCCCCCAAGGTGTGGGTTTCTTTTGACCTTAGTAACATGGAGAGACATTAATAAAAACTGGCTGAGCAGACTGGGACATGACATTTCACTCATTCCTATGAACCTACCTCAGCCAGTTGGGAATTCCTAGACTAAAGACTAGCTGCTCCAAGCCCCTCTTGCTAACCAACACATTTGTGATAAGTTTTCTTCCATCTCTGCCCTCCCTACCCACCTGAGATTCTGTTCTAAAGGGAAGCCTGTCTTTTACTAATAACTTGCTATGAGATGCTGCTGTTTCCAGACTTCCTTATTTTTGTAAATAAAAATTTTGACAGGGCCCAGGCTGGTGGCACAGTGGATAAGGCACCAGCCTGCAAACCCAAAAGTTGCTGGTTTGATTCCCAGCCAGGGCAAATAACCAAGTTGCAAGTCAGGTCTCCAGCCAGGTTCGTGGCTGGAGGCAGGTGAAAGGCAGCCATACATTGATATCTCTCACCCTTGCTGCCTCTCTCCCTACCCCTCTCTCTAAAAACAATAAATAAAATCTTTTAAAAAAAGTTTTTTTGACAGACTTAAGTGCTGTCCTTTATAGTAGTTTCTTCAATTAGAAAGATCTGCTTTCCCAAAAATGTATCTGAGTAAGAAATAAGTTACAATTTTGTTTTTCTTACGAAAGTACGCCTTGTCATTGGAGGAGTGAGAAGGGAGGAAGTGAGAGAGGAAGCGGCACTTGTGAGGTAGGATTTGAGGAGCAGGAGGAGGGCTCTTCTCCTCCAAGGGTCTACAGAGCCTGAGACACTACTCTTAAATAGCAGTGTGAAATCCTGAGGTTGATCATGTTTACAAGTTTGTTAGGAACTAATTGTTTGGAATTGAGAAAAAATTTCTCTGTAGCGACAGTATGATTAGAGGAGGATTAGCTCTTCAAACAAAGCCATAGAAATGTACTTAATCTATCTGTACTGTACAAGCTGTGCCATATAGGGCATTAGTTGATGTCTGCCTCAGTTTCCTCATCTGTAAAATAGGGATGTGCCTGTTTCATAGGGTTTTTGGGAAGATTACATGGATTTTAAAGATTTAGAATAGTGACTGGCAAATAATTCGGGATACACATTATTATTATTATTTGTAGTTAAACTATAATATACTTCAGCCCCTCTGTCCTTGGAGTCTCAGGAGGGGCTCAGGAGCCCCTGTGTGATAGGGGTTTCCTTGGAGTTTGAGGGCTAACTGCCAGAACTCAGGGTCTGGGGTCCCAGGACAGCAACTGGAGAGAACTCTGCAGCTGAGAAGACAGGAAATTGAAGTGATTGCCCCTCTGTAAGCCATTTGTCAGCCATGACCCCAGGGCAAGCCCACCTGAACTTCCAGGGGAGGCAAGCCTTTGGGTGGATGCTCGACAGAAGGAGACTGGGCAATGGGAGCGAGTGCTTGTCAGGTGTGAGCACAGGGTACATCTGGGAGCAAGAGGAGCACCTGACAGAGGACTCAAAAAGCAAGGACTGTCTCCTGTGTAGTTTTTCTAGGTAGGTCCTATCCTTCCTGAGGTTAAAGGTCTTATCTAACACATCAATGGGGAAGTCCTTTATCTATATGCAGTTGGACTTTGTGGCATATAGAATCACCCAAGGCCAACTAAGAATTACTGAACACGAAGGCAAACAAAGCCTTCCGGGTTCTCTGAGCCTCTTGGTTGCCACCCTCACTGTCTCCTTCCAGTACAGGAAGAAGAGGTGTGGAATGGCTTCTTCGGTGCAGGCCAAAGGCTCAGTGCAGGTAGCACAGGGAGTGGCAGCTCTGCCAGCAGAGGGACTTGCCTCCTAGAACCAGAACCAGAATCAGAACTGGGAGTGTGGAGATGGCATGTGGGGTGGGCTCCTTTGCTGCAGAGTGGTTAGAGGATAGAAGGTGACTGCTGGGCACATGACCACTGGGTCTGCATCCAGTCCCTATGTCAGGTGGGATCCAACCCATGCATTTGTGGGGCCTCTTGAGCCCCTTTTTCTGCACAACAGGCCCTTGTTCACAGAATGCTCTTTCTATTTCATAGGTAATTTCCCTCTGGGCACTGTCTCACTGACTTAGCCATCAGCCGAAGCTTCACTTTTTCAGCCAATGTTCATTGTTATCTTAAGTAGTTTACAAAATGAGCATTGTATAATTATTTCTATATATTTGTACATCTTCTGACTAATACTTTATACTTTTTCACACATTCACACACTTCTACTCTATCATCCGCACATACAGCTATTCATATTCAGAAACACTATTTTCACATTTCAGAAGTGGAGTTGGAGTCATTTCACAGTGTTTTGAGTAATAAAGGGTGAGGCCTCTGAGGTAAGGGTTTTTCTCAAAACTCCTCCTTGTGACACTATTTCATCTAACAAATATCTGTTTTGCACCAGTTACGATGTACCAGTCACCAGACTAAGTGGTGTACGGACAGAGGCCAGCCATCCCCAATTCCACTGAACTAGGCATTTTTCAAATGAAGTGACATTTCCAAAATTGTACAATCTGATATTTTATCTTTTCTTTGCCACTGCTCACAGGACTGTTAGGCTTTGTTTGCTGCAGTTATTAAGATATCAGTGATGAATATTCACAATTTAAAATAGTTCTCATTTCCTGTTATGTCTAGTCCTCAACCACTTTCCAAAGTCAAGCCAACTTGCTTTTGAGCAACCATTCATCATCATGATAAAGATTCAGATGTCTGACTTGGCATAAGGCTAAATTAAATTATGTAGGAGGTCTGTTATGCGTTGAGTTGTGGCCACATAAAAGATACGTTCAAGTCCTAACCAATATAAGATGTTTGATTTAGATTGGAGCTTTACAACTTTGGCAATATTGACATTTTAGGCTACATACATTTTTGCTCTGGGGGCTGTCCTGTGCATTGTGAAATGTTTAGCGGCATCCCAGGCCTCTGCCCACTATATGCCAATAGCACCACTCCTCAGTCATGACAACCAAAAGTGCCTCCATATATTGCTAACTGCTCGTGAGGGGAAATACTACCCTAAGTTGAGAAGCAGTGATTTATATACCCAGTTAGGAGGTTGATACTTGATGTGCATTTATAATAAAGGTTTTGACTACGAACAGAAATTGTAACAGTTAGCTTAACCTGGATAAAGAAAGTGAAGTAATTTGGAGTTTAATTGTGTCCCCCCAAAAGACAGATTAAAGTCTTAATCCAGGTCCTTGTGGGTGTGAACCTATTTGGAAATAGGATCTTTGTAGATGAAATTAAGATGAGGTCATAATACTGTAGGGTGAACATCAGTATGACTGGTAGCCTTACAAACTAATGCATGCATCTGGGAGAAAGCAGGCCTGCGAAGAAACAGCCCACCTGAGAGCTGACACTCTGAAGTGTAAAACTCCCAGGTTACTCATCCCAGGCAATGACGGACAAGCCTGGCAAGGCCCAATGATTCACAGCCAAGATGAGCAGTTCTTGCAGGTGTGGGCAGTGCCCTAGAACTAAGTCATAATGAGAGTGTGGCAGTGAGTTCAGGAAATTCTATAACCCCTTTCCCACCACCATGTCAAGGTATATGGTAGTTATGTAAATAAGTTATATATATATATATATATATATATATATATATATATTTCAGTAGTACACAAATATACAAGTACTCGTGTATCCAAGATGTAAGTAATATTGTCTTTAAAATATTGACATATTAGCAAAGGAGCAAATGTGTAGGATGTTTGTATATACAAGAGAACTGTCCTTCAAAGTGGTTGTCTTGTGAGGCTGTGCATTTAGTCTGTTGACTGGTCAAAGTGACTCTGGAGTCCCCTCCTTCTGAAATTGCCTTTAGAAGTGGTTTATGGAATTTTCAAGAAGCACAATCATATTCTCACATAACATTCTACAGTTTGTTCATCTCCTCATTCCTGAGACATGTCTGCTCCCATGAACTTCAATTACATAAAAATAAAAGCTACCTTCCAAGAGTGATGACTGGTCATCCATGAGGAGAGCCAAAAGAATATGCCACTAAGTGTGTCAACAGTGCTAAGAGTGTTTGTTCTTTCACCAAATACCTACTCAGGAGATATTACAAGTCTGTATAAAGGCACTGTCACAGCAGAAAAGAGTGGAAGCCAGAATTCCCCCTAAATGAAGACTGTGGAGTAATATTCCTAAGGCAATTAAAATTAAAGTTTTAGAAAGAGATTATAAAATATTAGAAGTATAACCCCAGCCCTGGCTGGTGGCTCAGTGGATAGGCACCAGCCTGCAAACCCAAAGGTCGCTTGTTTGATTCCCCCAGTCAGGACATATAACCAGGTTGCAAGCCAGGTCCCCAGCCAGGTCCATAGCTGGAGGCAAGTAAAAAGCAACCATACATTGATGTTTCTCTCCTTTTCTTCCTCTCTCCCCACCCTTTGCTCTAAAAATAATGAATAAAAATCTTTAAAAAAGATAAAAAAGTGTAATCCCAATTTTATTAAAATGATCATTTAAAAAAAGCCTCAATTCTATGAATGATTATAATTTTATTCTTTAGACTTTTATTTCACAAGCTTTCTACAGTGACTATGTATTCTTTTGTCATTAAAAATAAAATTAATCAGCCCTGCCCTTTATGGCTTGATTGGTTGGAGCATCGTATCACACATGGAAACATTTCTGGTTCAATTCCTGGTTAGGGCACATACCTAGGCTTCTGGCCTTGCGGCAACTAATCAATATTTCTCTCTCCCATCTTTCCCCCTCTCTCCCTCTCTCTTTCTCTCTTTCTCATACACGTGCGCACACACACACACTCACTCTCTCTCTCTCTCTCTCAAACCAAAAAATGTCCTTGTGTGAAGATAAAATGAATAATAAAATAAAATTAATCAGTTATTAAGGTATGCACAAAAATTTACCCCTTTTTAAGTATGCAGTTCTATGAGTTTTGACAGGTGTATGCAGTAGTGTGCCCATCTCCACAATTAAGAAATAGAACATTTCTATCATCCCAAAAAGTTGCCTTGTGTCCCTTTATAGTCATTCCTCTCCCCCTATCACAGCCCCTTGTAACTCTGCTGTTTTCTGTTGCTATAGTTTTACCTTTACTAGAATGTCACATGAGTAGTGTTATACAGACTGTAGTCTTTAAGGTATAACTTTTTTATCTTAGCAAGATTTTGAGACTCACCCATTGGCTTTCATATGTCATATGAAATAATAAAATGACCCTAATGTTTATGCTGCTGTCAGTTGGCTTTTCCATTCCTTAAAATTAGCAGCACACTTACCTGATACAATAATGGACATTTCTTTTGAAATTCTACTCATTCTTCAAAATGCATTATGCATTTCTCCCAAGGAGCCTTTCATGATGGTACTACCCCCAAACAAAGATAATTTCTCTGCTTTGAAACCCTCATGGTATTTTGTGGCCCCAATAAGGCATTCATATTCTTCTTTGTCCTGATTTATCTATCTCAATTCTTCCAATCAATTAGATATTAGGCTTCTTAAAGCTAAGAGCTACCTTATTTCCCCATAATACTTCATCATCTACAGATCACATTATTTGTCCATTTGATTTGTGTTCCCATTAATTTTACAGAATTTTGCCCTCTCTTTTCTGGTTATCTGGCCTCCACATTCTATTACACACGTGCCAGGCTAACTCCTGCCCCTGTGTCCAGGCCACTGTATTTTTGGGCCTCAAAAATGGCATGTTTGTAATGGGTAAGAATAAGAATGTTAGGTGTCTGAGTCTGTGGATGGTCTTTGCCTGGCAGGATAGGCTGGCTCAAAACATACTTCTTAAAAGAGGTGACCAAGAGCCCTGCTTGAATTCTAATCTTTACCTAAGGCCTCACCAAACTTTGGTTTTGGTTTGGACCCCCTTAAGAAAATAATTCAACCTATGTCATGTGTAGCTATTACATATGAAAGTGAGTCCTATGTTACCCCCTAAACCCTGCTTGCCCACCTCCCCCCTGCCCAGTGCATCTTGTTATTTCACTGAAGGACTTCTTGGAACCTTCAGAGAATTATATGCTTTGTCAATCTCCTACAGAAGGAGAGAATGCCCAGGATTTCTCAAGTGTATTTAACCATAGATCCAGACCCATTTTAAAATGTTTATTTTGATCCAATCATCCACTGATGGGCACTTAGGCTGTTTCTAGCACTTGGCTATTGTAAATAGTGCCGCTATGAACATAGGTGTGCATAGGTTCTTATGAATTGGTGTTTCAGGATTCTTTGGGTACTGGAGAGTATTATGCTTAGTGAAACAAGCCAGTCAGTGAAGGACAAATATCATATGATCTCACCCATTATGGGACAATAAGGAGCAAAACTAACAACAAGCAAAACAGAACCAAGTATATGAATACAGTGAATAGGCCTTCAGTGGTCAGGGGAAAAGGGGTTGGTGGGAGGGGGGAGGGGGGAGGCAGAGGCAAGAAAGGGGAGCAGCTTAGACAAGAACCTAGTATAAAGGAACCATGGACATGGACAACAGGTGGGATTGACTTTGGGGGGAATGGGTGGGTGGGAGGGGGACAGAGGGGAGCAAAAAGGGGATGGATGTAATACAACAACAATAAAATTTAAAAAAAAAATGTTTATTTTGAAATGATTTCAGGCTTCCAGAAAGTTGCAAAAATAGTTTAGAGAAGTCCTGTATTTACTCCCCATTTTTACTTGTTATGAAAGTCATTTGTAGGGCTCTGAGACTTTTAGAATCTTCTTTTAAAATTATGCACTTGTTTTTACTAAGATCTGCTCCAACCAAGATTATCAGCTCCTGCAAGAAACCTGAGATGTCATCACATTTAGCGATGGACTGCATTTGTGAATAGCATGTACAATTGCATTTTTCAAGTTTCTCATTTGTATTCCAAGGGAAAGACCCTTTATATATATATAATATATATATAATATATATATGTGTGTGTGTGTGTGTGTGTATGTATGTATGTATGTATTTATATAAATCATTAGCAGCAGTCACAGGCAAATTACAATGCAACCAAAATACTGTATTTCAGATTAGAGTGCATGTTAAATGGCATATTCCTCTCCACTAGCTTGTCATTGACATTGGTAGTCAGGCACAGGTAAGCAAGCCCTAATTACAGAGAAACCGAGAAGTGAGAGGCTGGTAATGAGAGAGAAGAACCAGATAAACCTGGCATTCAGCTCTCAAGTGCTGCCCTACAGATTGCCATGTGCTTGAGGGTAATTTCTACTCAGGGACAGGCTGGAAGAATAGCATTCCTGACCCTGAATTTAAGGAACTCCTCATCTGCATTCAATGCTCATCACAAATATTCTGGCCCACTCTGCCTTTCAGTTGTTTGGCTTTTTCCCCATCCTTTCCAACCCCCTGAACCACATGTCCAGTCACATAAGGCCTGGGCTGCCTTTCAGCCAGAGCCTGCATGTGGTACAGCGTGCCTGACCTACTGCCTGGTATACCCTTTCCTCACATCTTCCTAAAGAAAACCTACTCTTTTCTTTTTCAGGCATCAGTTGGAAGCTCTCAATTATCAAGCCTTGCCTCATGCCCCAGCTAGAATCAAGCACTCCCTCTCCTCTGCTTCCTCCTTTACATTTTTGTTAGGCAGGATTTCCCTGCTAGAGCCAGGAACCCAACCCAGACTAACTTATGCAAAAATGGGCAAATGGCTGGTCTCAAAGCCAAACTGTGGGAGGGGCACAGATGCCAGAAAGCAAAGATTTGACTGAGGTCTTAGTTCTTCCAGCTTCTGTCTAAGGTCATCAGCCACCAGAAGAACACGTGATGGCTGCTTTTTAACTCCAGTATACAGCTTCACTCACAGGGAGGATGGGCTTTGCCCTCCCAGCAATAGCTTAGCTAGTCCCAAGAAGGACCCTGGCACTCCTTACTGTGGCGGGGAGCAGGGGGCACTCAGGTTGGGCTGGGGCCAGAGCTAAGATGATCTTTGTTTGACAGCTTCCTCTCAAACCACATGGTGTTGATGGGGAAAGCAGTGAGGGGGGTGGGGAGATGGGGACAGAAGGAGGATCATGCTATTTGTGAAGAATTGGGAATGTGTGATGGGCAGTCATAAACAGTACGAATCTGCCTCTAAGAATAGATCACATTTGACTTATTCAAATACACACTGAATCTCTGATTTTCCATACTGAATAGAGAGCTTGTTAAGGGCAAACTGGTCTTTCTGCCCACCCCAGAGCAGGGTTCTGCCATGCTTTACACTCAGGAGACCCAAATAATGTTTGTTGAGTTGCATGCTCATTAATAAGGTTAGTTTGCACTGATTAATTTAATGTGGTGTGGTCCATGATGCACGGAAGAGCTAGTATCTTTGCACATTCTACTGAACCATGGGAGTTATGGGGATGCTGACAGCAAACTGTTCCTCAAGGTCATTCTTCCCCCACAGATGACTTAGTGACCTGCCTTGAACCTATTATTCATTCTCTAATTAAGGTGAAGAAATAAAGCAAAGGTTTATGTCACCTAGCTGCTACTCTGTCAAATTTTTATCTGTTAAAGTATAAATTATCTGTTAGTACTTTATTTTGGATTAGTATAGTCATTATAATGATTACGAAAGACTCTTTTTAGATTTTAACTTACCAAATTCAATATTGCTGTATTTTATCATAAGTGGCTGACCTTCTTTTAATTCCTATGGCAACATAGGAAGAAAGTAGTTAACAATATTCTAATAAAAGATTAACTTTAAAAAGAAGGTGCTTATTTTAGACATATTTTCCCAAGCTCTCCAGAAGAAAAAGTTATTCACAATAACATATATGTGTGTGTGTGTGCGTGTGTGTGTGTGTGTGTATATATATATATAGTTTGCCCTACATGGCATGTACTCAAGGCCTATGAGATATGTGGAAAAGAGGGCTTGGAAATAGAGATCCCTCACTGCAGGCTCCAATGACAGCTTGGGTATTATCCTTGGTTTCACTCCCTGCTCTGCCCATATCCTGCCCTACAGATCTCCTGAATTTCTTCAGGATCTGTTTCTGCCTCCTCATCTTTATTCTCATTGTCAGCACCTTAGCTTAGGTCTCTTCCTAGACCAGGGATTGGCAAACATGTTTATTCTGTAGAGGGCCAAATGAAATATTTTAGGCTTTGTGGACATAACAGTTTCAGTTCCAACTACTCAGCTGTCTTGGTAAAAGCAGACATAGATAGCATGTCAGTGAATCAGTGTGGCTGTGTTCCAGTAAACCCCCAGGCTGTGGGCTGGCTTTGGCCAAAGTATCTTTCAACCACTTCATCCTGAAGTTAGTGACGTGAGTGTTTTTTCTTTATATCCCCAGGTCCTTGAAGAGTGTCTGGCTCCTAAGAAACATCCAATAAGAGTTTGTTGAAAGATTGAATGAGTTCAAGCATGCATACCTATGATGTCATGACCTAACTGAGCTGCCAAATACTATTTTCAATTTCATTAACTTGAGATAAAAGATTTGCGGCTCATTTTAGATTTACTAAAAATTAGCTAATTTATTCCCCTTCTAATAACACAATCTACATGTTTATTTATTGTTTCATGTACATATGTTTCAGAAACATAGACACCAGTAGCTCTTATTGTAAGCATTTTTAAACACATTGCTCTTGACGGAAATTTGCTCAGGGCTAAAACAAGAAGTGTTCTATTGTTTTGTTTGTTTTTCTGTTGTTGTTGTTGTTGTGTTTGCTTGTTTGTTTAAACAAGAGCAACTCAGACATAGGTCGATGGTAAAAAGATCTGCTAGCTGGCAGAAAGAACACCTTATCATTGAAGCTTGTGTTTGGTCAGACATGATTTGTATATCTTTAGTGTTAACTATCTTGGAAGAAATTTTTCACCTTGTTACTCTAAGTCATACCAAAAAGGCTTTGTTTCAACTGTTTTCATGAAGAAGGGTTGCTATGGGTCACATTGCTTCCCTGCCTAAACATAACTACATGAGGTGGGGGAAGGGTGTGTGCCCCTGGGGACTAGCAAGAAGCTTGTGTGTCCTACCAGGTCCAGAATGACTTCTGTGTCAGAGTAAGATTTAGGTAAATTATATACTAGCCCCCTTAGCAAACTCTTCCAAGGCTTAGTGTTTTTGAGAAACTACTAGAAGATCACAGAACCAAAATACTACAAGAACAGTCAAAGAAAGCTTGGGGCTAGAATCCTGTGCTCTCCCCAGAAGCTAGTGAGCCAGCTTCCACTGGGCAGCTCAGGAGGGCCACCTGGGTAACTCTGTGCAGCACCTTCACCACTGAGCATGGAATCAGGGCAGTGCACAATGGACACTGGCTAACAGTAGAAATCAGCTCTTCCTTCCCAAACGGGCCTGTTGTTTAACCCTTTGCAGTGCAGCACTAACTCCCTTGTAAAGTCAATTTTTCTCATCCTCCTCCATGGGATGTATTAAAAGACAGGGCAATTGACCAACCCCATGAATTATTTCTAACACTGCAGATTTTAGAAAGATCAATACTACTTGGTTTCTATCCTCAAAGAGTCTGGGAGATGAAGCATGGACTTATGAAAAGATTACTATTCAAAGTGACCTTAACTGTCCTGCATCTCAGTTTTCTCATCTATAAAGTAGTCATAAAAATATTTTGCAGAGGATATAAGAGGGTTAAATAATGTATATAAATCATCTACCTGGCTGGTGTGGCTCAGTGGATTGGCCCTGGCCTGAGGACCCAAGGGTCACTGGTTTGATTCCCAGTCAGGGCACATAACCAGGTTGCAAGCTGGGTCTCCAGCCAGGTCCTCAGCTGGAGGCAGGTGAAAGGCAACCATACATTGATGTTTCTCTTCCTTTCTTCCTCCCTCCCTGCCCTTCTATCTAAAACAATGAATTAAAAAAAGAAAAAAATACCCAGTGTGCAGCAAGCACTTAATGAAAACTAGCTGTTTTTATTATTATCAATTAACCGAAGAAGAAAGAAGTTGGAGATGAGGAGGGTAGCAGGAAAGAAAGATTTGAGGCACATAAGCCTGTGGTAGTAATTTCAATCTAGACACCACTGAAAAGTTAAAGGATCAATGTCAGGCCTCCAGACCTAATTATCCAGGTCCAAGTAGCATAAGAACCTGAAAAGGGGGAGGCTTCCCTGAGAGCCTCATCTATCACAGAACTTAAAATTGTGTCAAGAGAGAAATAGGTATCACCAAAACCTACTCAGCTGGCTTCACGCCAAGTCTCAGGAACCTCCCCAACATAAGGTTTTTATAAAGCAGAGGTGTCAAACTCATTTTCACAGGGGGGCACATCAGCCTCGTGGCTGCCTTCAAAGGGCTGAATGTAATTTTAGGACTGTATAATGGTAACTACTCCTTAACAGTTAAGCAAGACAGGCAGAAGCAAGGTGTGGGGCCGAAGATGCCCTGCTAGATAAAACATGGTGGAGGGCCGAATTTGGCCCCAGGGCCTGTGAAGCAGGCAACAAGGAGCCAGTGATGAAATTGGTGTCCAAGGAAGCAGGAAAGGGTTCCGAGCAGGCTAACTCTGTCCTGTGCTTTGGGACGGAAGCTTTCGTGGTAAGTGGGTCATTGTGGACATTCTGAGCAACCACAAAGAAGAGAAGAGCTAAGCTCTTGTTTCCTTCCAGGAAGTAAAACTTATTTCATATGTGTTTTTAGAAGATTATTCTAATGATTTAATTGAATTTTATACCTCCCTCACCATGGCAATTCATATATATAAAGAGAAAAATGTTTTGACTTTTTACACACTAGGTTTCAGAGATATGTCTGTTTATATGCTCAAAATAGACAGCAAATGGGCAGGTTGCTAACATTGGACTTCTTTCAGATAGTATCACCCATAGTTAATACTGGATGTGGGTTATTGTGTCAGTAAGTATTCTTAGTTGTAAGCAACAGAAACCAATTTCCAAGTAAATATAGTTTAAACTAGAAGGACTTGTTTTCTCATATCATGAGAAGTTCATAACTAAGTGGTCCCAAATTAGGTAAATGCAGCCAAAAGAATGCTATTAATGCCCCAGGTGCTTTCCATTTTCCTGCTCCAGCATCCACAGAGAGCTGGTTTCTATTTAAGGCTTGGCCCATTGGGGTTATAAGATGATTGCCACAATCCTACACATCACATCTTCACATAAGCAAGTCCCAAGTATATTAAGTAGTGTTTCTCTCTGCATATCTCATCTTATTGGGGAGAAAAACCTTCATGAGAAATTACACATGAAGCATCTCCTCGTATCCTTTTGGCCAGGATTGGGACATATGCCCATTTCCTTGCCGTAGAGGAGACTGGGAAACTGACTTCCTGACTTTTCTAGCCTCTATAATGCAATGTAGACTACCAAGATAGAGGAAAAGTAGGGGAATGGCTGTTAGGTAGACAACCAACAAGGTCTGCCATTTTATCCTGCTTAGAAATGTCCAATGGCCACTAGGCAGATACTATAATGTGGGATTACTATTGGATTTCACCTTTCACGAAAACTTCAATCTTCCAGCAACATTTGCCTGGTGTACTTTGTTGGGAAGGATTCTGACGTTCTGTATCCTTAGCAGATAAGAATGGTATCAGCAGTTAATGATGTCTGGCATGGGAATGGGAGAAAAAAATATCAGCCCTTGGGTCACAATCTGACATACCTAGCCTGGAAAGGGACCAGCCTATTTTATCAACTCTCTTCATTTCCTTGCAAAACATTTCAATCTGCTTTTGAAGAACTGGGCACACCATCGTTGCTGCGGGGACAGCAGTGAGCTTCTGTAGCACTTGGGTTGCTCTGTTCCTGATGTCCAGGCTATTTCTCTGCTACATTTCTCCAGCTGAAATGATTAGAATGAGTCCTTGGCCTAGGAATTATTGCTGGGTGATCCCAGTACTGGCTGGGGGAGATCACTGTGTTGTGGGTACAATCTGATATTTTCTTCATTAAATGTTTACTTCACCTGTAGTGGTCACTTTGAGTGAATTTGGTGCAAATTTTGCTCCTAAAATTCAGGGATATTTCATTAAAATCTCTCTTTTCCAGGATAAGAAGAAGCTCTCATTTGGCCTTTCTAAGCACATAATTGCAAAGAAAAGCATTAACAGTAAACACTACTCCAAATGCAACTAATGATAAGTAATACAACAGAGTAAATTTTACAGTTTACAGTTTATACATTATTGCTTCAAGTTTCAAGAGTGACGGCAGTCTTGTAGATTAGTCAGTGGGTATAATAACAGTAGCTAACTTTTATAAACTTGTAATCACTGTGCCAAATATTTACTTAATTATAGTCTTTCATTAATTTAACCCTTGCCACAATATTCTCAGGGAGGTACTATTGTTGTTCCTATTTATCAGATGATGAAACTGAAGCCTAAAGAATGTAACTAACTTCCCCAAGGTCACACATTTTGTGTGACAGACCCCTGATTCAAATACCTGTACAATCTAAACTTCTCTTCCTTTTCTAGTGCTCTTGATTGTTACCAATTTTGTTTTAGCATCACTGGTATTCCAATTTGGGGGCTAAGGAAATTGATGTCTAATGATGACAGGAAGTGGTTCATCCAAGAACACCAAGCTGGCAAAGGGTAGAATCCTCCTTCCCCTCCAAGGCCTCTTTTTAATTTTTAATTTTTTAAACTTTACTTTTTATTAGAATTTAGTCCCTTTACACCCAAGGCTTCTTAATCCATCTCCCCAAGGGCTGAAGACAGATCATTGCTGCTACTAAAAGGTAGAGTTTTAGCTCTTAGAAAAGTTACAGGTTGGGATATCATCATTTAATTGCTTAATTCATCAAATGTTATCCAAACAGAATTCCACATAGCACAGATGAAAAGCAACAGGCAGATCCACCTTAATTGGGATCGGTCAATTACTTAACCTCTCTACTTGGGAAATACAAACTGCTTTATAGAATTGTTGGGAGAATTGAATGAAATAATCTTATGTACTACTTACATCGTGCCTGACTCTTAAATATGCCGACCATCCTTTGTCATCTCCACAAGGTACTGCTTTATCCCCTTTCCACTAGGACTGTACTTCCTACACTCTAATCAGGGGAATTTCAGGAGGAAGGTGTGCCCTAGTCATGGGTTTTTCCACAGGCATTGATCAAAAGCCTTGGCCCTTCCATTGTTTTATACCAAATGCATCCATAAAGGCTTGGGCCTTATAAAACAAAGATGAATTATATTAGATGCCTAAGTCTTCTTGTCAGACAGTAAATATCAAGTCTGAGCCAACAATGTCCCCTGTGTTTGGCAGCGAGATGAATTCTTAAGTGTCAGAGGATCTCAAACGCAGGACTTTGCATGGTGGGTAAAGATGAAAAGGCTACATTTCCACCAATGGTTAACAGGAAGTTAATATGTATTCTCTTACTCTTGAAAGTGGATTGTGAAACTTTCAAATGACAGCTACAACTTAGTCATGCTTTATGCCAGATGGCTCATGACTTAGGGAAGTGTACCTAATAGTTACCTACAAGTCACTATGTGTAGATGCTCCATTTAGAGACTTAGATGCTAGAGTCATTGCTGTCTAGACATTGAGGTGCTTGGAGGGAGACCCTTATAGCTTGGTACACAGCAGGTATCCAGTCGGTGATGATGTTGTATATTGGAGATGGGTGGGCAGATGGCCCCAACTTCCTCAAAGTGAAGGTAATATGGAAAGTAGACTCCCAGGTATTAAGATACCATGCTTGCAAAAATTAGTGTGCTTCCTCTGGGTTTTTGACAAAAATGTTCCCCTTTGAGTTATTCAGCACACATGTAAAAAGGAAAACTGAATAAAGGAAGTGAGCTTCTGGGATGACATCAGTCCCAGCCACCCACAGCCAGAGGAGGGACTATCCATAGGCTCCAGAGCAGCCACAATGACAACAATGCCACTTCAGATTCAAGCCCACAGTCACCTGTCCTGGAGAGAAGAAGGGAGTGGCACCAGAAGTTAAAAAATCTATTTTAGGTTTTTCATTTTTGAATGCACAAGATGAATAAGCATGAAACAAAATTTCCCTCCAATCTACAGTAGCCTTGGGCAATTAGTAATAACTTCATTTCAAAATCTAGTCAACTTTATATAAAGCTGCTGCAGGCAGGATTAATAACAGTTTGTAAGGCAGATGAAAGCAACCATTTACAAAGGACCTATTGTGCATCAAGCATAGTGCAATGTTTTTGCAATGATCTTTTCCTTACCCTCACAATGTCACATAACTCATGTAAATTTGTTTTTTTCTCATTTTTAATTTAATTTAATTTTTAAAAAAGACTTTATTGTTTTTAGAGAGAGGGGAACAGGAGGAGGCAGAGAGGGAGAGAAACATCAATGTATGATTGCTTTTCACCTGCCTCCAGCTACAGACCTGGCTTGCAACCTGGTTTTGTGCCCTGGCTGGGAATGTAATTTTGTAAAAGTAACAGAGTTGAAATTCAAATCTAAATTTACAACAAAATATTAGGTTTACATAAGAAATATTCACAAAGGTCACTGATTTGATTCCCAGCCAAGGCACACAGCCAGGTTGCAAGCCAGGTCTCCAGCCAGGTCTGTAGCTGGAGGCAGGTGAAAGGCAACCATACATTGATGTCTCTCTCTCCCTTCCCCTCTCTGAAAATAATAAAATAAAATCTTTTTTTTTAAAGAAAGAAGTATTCAAATGAGTTAAGAATAAAGGTAAAGTAAAATGCTGAATGGATTAGTACATTTACATTCCTTGTATAAACAAATAATACAATGAGCCCATACAATTGTTTTCATTTACTGATCTGCAGTCTGTAGATCATGGGTTTTGGGTTGTTTTTGTTTTCCACCACTAGAAATAAATTTCTAAGATATCCTAAGATATCTACAGTCTTTCATCTGGTTCTTCTTCTAATTGCCCACAATGTTTGCCAAAACCTTTACCATTCATTTTTTTCCAAATGGATTTCTTAAAGATTACCTGTCAACCTGGTAATATAAAGTGGGACCCTAAAATGTCTTCCGTGCACAAATTTAAATTAAACAGAATTAAACAAAATTAAACAGATTTATTTAGCACAAGACTTTTCCATTTTTGGAGTCTTTAATCTGCTAACATATGAATTTTCAAGGGGAATATAGTATGTAACATACCCCAAACTTATTTGAGACTACAATCTTTTCTTCTTTTTATTTATATCTCCAGAAAGAGCATGGAAAACTGTGACAAAATGGATTTGTTTTGGCAAGATCAGTCCTTAGAAGCTATTTCTGCCCTGGCACCTTGTTTACAATTCCAGAAGCTGCCACTAAATAAACAAGGAGCTTGTTCTTGGTGTCCACTGAAAATGTTTCCCATGGGGACAGCTAATCAAATTCAGCCTCTGAGATGCCAAGACTGGTGCTATCTCCCAGCATAGTCATTCCACAAATGTTAAACAATAATAACTTCTTATAAAAAGTACTTTAATAGTTTCAAGTTTCTTTTACCCACATACCATGCCACCCATAGTCAACCATTTGTTTGTTGATTTTTCATTGACAGTATGAACCATGCCTCATTCACCCTCCTATCTCCCTCGTTAACCCACTCATGTCTGTTGAAATAATTCTCAGTTAGATGCCTTCCCAGTGCTTCTGGTAGCCAAGGCAGGTACTTCTGTCTCATATCAATAATTAATGAAACAGCTACATAAAGCCAGATCTCTAAATTAGGAAGCAGCACATCAGGGTTAGACTTGGGGTCATTCTCCTAAAAGCATGTTGATGTAGGGCTCACTGAATGGTGTTCTAGAGGGGAAAAAAAATTGAGACTGAGACTTAGAAAATGACCAAATAGGTCTGTAACTTAATGAACACGAAAAATTTATGTAGGAGGAACACATAACCCCTCCTACCTCAAAAAACACTCTGAATAAATCTAGAGGGTAGTTGCAAGTGCTATAGATGTTAACATAAAAAATAAAAATAAAAGAAAGATGGTGACAGAGTAGAGAGCAGTGCTGATGGTGTTCTCAAGTGCCAGAGCAGCTGGAGGATAGGGTAAGGAGCGCAAAATGTCTGCAGGTCCCTACAAATTGGAATGGTAAGCATCTGGACTCAGGGGTCCACAGCCCAGAGGCTGCAGAGATCTATAGGAGAGCAGGTGAGAGAGTTCCAAACCAGCAGAGGGCCGAGGTCAGCTCTGGGCAATGGCAGCTCTACCCAGAGGGGCTGCTCTAACTGAAGACAGCTTCAGGCTCCCCAGTGACAAGAAATCTGAGTAGTGAAGTGTGGACAGTGAGTTCTCCGGAGGGAATGAGGAATTGAACTCCTGCAGAGGAGAGACTATAAGAGAGCCTTGCTCAGGAGACTGAGACAGAGGAAGTGCCTCCCCAGGCCAGAGGCGGAGGAGGAGAGACCTGCAGGGAAGAGCCGCTGAGGAGCGGGGAAGTGCACTAGCCAGGGTGGCGAGAGGGGTGAAAACTATGCCGCTGCACCACCTAGGGAAAGGGCAGCTCGGAGCCCTGGAGAGTGGGGAGGCCCAATCCTGTGCACCCACACTGGTGCACGGGCTCCCAGAATAACTTGAAACTGTGTGCCAGGAACTTGCAGCTGGTGCAACTGGCACACCCATTGCAGGCGACAAAGGCTTCCTCGAGGAGCTGGAGGGGGAGGAGTAATGTTAGCCAGCAGACTAGTAGTGTTAGCCAGCAGACTACCCTGCGGACCCTCTGAGGAGCCAGGCGCACATCATAGAGGCGGTGAAAAACTCCTCAAAGAGCTAGATGGATGGCTTGGAGGGTTAGCCTTCATCAGCAGGTGACCTATGGGGCCCTGGGGGAGCCAGGCACTGTTTGAGAACAGAGGCTACCTCCTTTGGGAACTGTGCGGGTAGGGCCAGGCATCACAGGAGCCAGCAAGGTTGCAGGTCTCCTGGTGTTGGAGCCAGGTGCCCATCACAGGCAGCAACCTCCTCCAGGAGCTGGAGGGGGAGGAGCAGCCATAGACACCACAGAAGCACCCTGCTGGTCTTCACACAGAACCAGTGAGAGAAGCGAGGGCCCCAAAACACCAGCAGCACAGAAACCCAGCTGGGCTATTGGAGGCTCAGCCTACCTGGGGGCTGACACTCAGAATCAGCCACCTGTGACAGTCATAGGCCCTGCCACTCCAAGACCACACAGCTAGACTATAGATTGCAGAGACTTGATCAAGAAAAAGAGGCAGACTCAGGAAATGGATTGCTGCTAATCTGAAGCACCTGAGTTACACCGAGAGCTACATGAACTATCAATCCCTAACATATCCTTTTCAAAAGTTACTTCCAACTCTCACAATTAGTGCATTTTAAGGAAATATTGTTTATACCATAATGTATCCCAGCTCACATATTTTTACTCCTCCCCTATCTCAATCCTAAATACCCAAGACCCTCCTCCTACTCTTGTTTTAAAGTCTACTCACTCTCCTGCTACAACTCATTCCCAGTCCTCAATTTAAGTATTCCTCTCCTCCCCAGCTGCTTAAACCCTTTCTTTCTTTCTTTTTTCTTTCTTTCTTTCTTTGTGAGTACACTACTAGGAACTACACATTCTGTTTGTTTGGTTTTTTTTGCTAAAAGCACACAGGTCCTGCCTCCACCTGGACCAATCAGGGCTCATTAAGGGTGAATGGGGAGGTAGATGTGGCAACTACACATATAGGCTTATACTGTTCACTCACACTTGAGGTTTTCTGATTTTCCCCTTCCTCATTTCTATGGAATAGATAAGTTGGCTTTCTCTCTCGTATCCCTGCTATCTTTGCTACTCCTTTGCAACCTTCAAAATTATCTATACTTTAGTCAACTTAATCAGTTTTTCATCTCATACAACAGTCTCATCATATCCACATCACTATTAAGACTGACTCAGTTGCAGCTGAGGGTGTGATTAAAAGTGGGGGTTACCTTGGAGGATATGGGTATATAGCTAGGTTCATAGGCAGTCCAAAAAAATCCAAAGGGGGATTAAAGAAGAAAGATACCTCTGAAAGTGTGATTGTTTTGTGTGGACAGGTGATACTGTTTTAGGAGCAGCTCAAAAACAGTGTATGAGAAAAGATAGAAGGAGTGTCTCTCAATCAGCCAACTGGAGGAAAAGGCGCAACACATACAACAAATACAAAATACAACCAGATAGCCCAAGTTAATGACATAAAGGCCACCTCAACAGCAACAAGTTGAGGAATCGAGGACACCGCAGCACTGAACTCCACAAATTTCCTAACACAGAACAATGCTCCACAAAGGCAAGAAATCAGAGGTTTTTAAGATGGTGACAGAGTACAGAGCAGTACTGATGGTGTTCTCGAGTACCAAAGCAGCTAGAGGACAAGATAGGGCTTGTGAGACATCTTCAGAACCCTAGGAATTGGAGCGGGCAGCATCTGGACACAGGGGAGCACAGCCCAGAGGCAGAGGAGGCCAGCAGGACATTAGGTGAGGCATTTTTGATCGACCGGCCGGCAGGCCGAGGTCGGCTCTGGGCAGTGGCAGCTCTGCCCAGAGAGGCATGTTTGAATGAGGCCAGCTCCGGGCTCCCTGGTGACTGGAAGTGTCAACAGTGAAGTGTGGGCAGCAAGGGCAAACACAGTAGGGAACACGGAATTGAACTCTTGCAGGAGAGGGATTGTGTGAGAGGCTCATTCCTACAACAGGGAGAGGATGCTCCTCGCTGGGCCAGAGGCGGAAGAGAAGAGTCTTGCAGGAAGCCGGAGCTGGGGAGCTGCCAGGGCAGCGAGAGGGCCAAAAACGGTGCTGCTGGGCCACCAGGGAAACAGCAGCTAGAAGCCCCTGCAAGGGGGGAGGCCCAGCCCTGCACAACCACACAGGCCCCCAGGCTCCCAGAAAACTCCAAACGGCAAGCCAGCAAGCCGGGAACTGGAGGCAGGGCAAATGACCCGCCATTCCCGGAGACAAAGGCCGCACCACCACGCCTGGGAGGGGCTCATCACAGAGGCCACATAAAGGACTCCACGGAGAGCTGGTTGGCTTGGAGGAGTGGTGCCCATCCCGGAAGGGAGGGACACTGTAGGCGGACCCCGGACAATGTTGACAGACAGGGGCAGCCTCCTCCCGGAACTGCGGGGGTGGGGCCAGTCTTCACAGGGACCTGCAAAGTTGCGGGCTGCCCTGCAGGGGTGCTGGGTGCTGGTCTTGGGCAGAAACTTCCACCAGGAGTGGGAGGGGGCACCCTGCGGGCTCCAGAATACCAGCAGCCCTAAAACCCAGCCAGGCTGTGGAAGGCCCAGCCTACCTGGGGGTGGACACTCAGAATCAGCCCTGACTGTGACAATCAGAGGCCCTGCCACGCACCAAGACCGGCTAGAATATAGACTATAGACTGTAAAGTCCTGACCAAGAAAAAGAGGCAGCATCAGGAAGGGGATTGCTGCCAACCTCAAGCACCTGAGTTATACCGAGAGCAATATGAACTATTAATCCCCAACATATCCTTTGCAAAAGTTACTTCTCACATATTGTTAATCCCCCCCATACCTCAATCCACCTAAATACCCAAGACCCTCCACCTACTCTCAAATTAAAGTCTACTCACTCGGTGGCTACAACGCATTCCCAGTCCTCAATCTAAGTATTCCTCCCTTACCCAGCCACCTAAACCCTTTCTTCTTTTCTTCCTTCCTTCCTTTTTTTTTTTTTAATTTTAATTTTTTCTTTTCCTTTTCTTCCTGGTAAAGCCCACAGGTTCTGGCTCCACCTGGACCAATTAGAAATCAAAAAGGGTGAAGAGACACCTAAAACCTTTCTTTATTAATATTGATTTCTCTTTGTCTTGTGACTTTCTCCCCCCTTCCTTCCTTCCTTCCTTCCTTTCTTTCTTTCTTTCTTTCTTTCTTTCTTTCTTTCTTTCTTTCTTTCTTTCTTTCTTTCTTTCTTTCTTTCTCCTTTCTTTTCTCCCTGATAAAACCCACTGGTCCTGGCTCCACCTGGACCAAACAGAGACCATAAAGGGTGAACAGACACCTAAACGCTTTCTTTATTAATATTGATTTCTCTTTGTCTTGTGACTTTCTCCCTTTTTTTCTTTCTTTCTTTCTTTTTTTTTCTGCTAAAAGCCCTCAGGTCCAGGCTCCATCTGGACCAGTCAGGGATTATTAAGGGTGAATAGCCATCTAAACCCTTTCTTCTTCTTATTATTATTGTGTTTATTTCTTTTTTCCTTTTGTATTTTTTATTTGGTTTGTTTGGTTTGGTTTTTTTTTTGTTTGTTTGTTTTTGTTTTTGTTTCTGCTAAAAGCCCACAGGCCCAGAATACAACCAGACAGCCCAAAGGACACACCAAGAACAGCAAGTGGAGAAAATCTGGGAGACGGAAACATTGAACTCCACAAATCTCCTATCACAGAAGGGTGCTCAACTAAGGCAAGGAAGGAAAGCAGGTTAACCCAAGGAAAGAACATAAATAAATAAATAAATAAATAAAAAGTAAGAACAGACACCCAAAATGGGGAAAAAAAGAATCAGTCGATCACCAAAAGGAAAGGAAGAATCCCCAGAAAGAACACAAAATGAAACAGAAGCACCTGGAATATCAGATAGGGAATTCAAAAGAATGATTATAGAGAAGGTCAGTGAGCTCAGCCACATCAAAGAAAACTGTAAACAACTCCAGGAGAACTACAAAGAACTCCAGGGAAATTACATAGAACTCCAGGGAAGTTACAAGGAAATTACTGAGAACTACAACAGCATGAAAAAGGACATGGAAACTATCAATAAGTGCTAGGAGGAAATGAAGAATACAATTTTTGAATTGAAGAATACAGTAGAAGGAATCAACAGTAGGCTAGAGGAAGCAGAGGGCCGGATCAGCGAGTTGGAGGATAATGTAGACAAATACTCCAAGACAGTCCAAGAGAATCAAAAAAGGCTGAACAAGACTGAAGAGGGATTAAGAGAGCTGCAGGACAACATGAAATGTAACAACATCCGTATCATAGGGATACCAGAAGGAGAAGAGAAACAAGAAATGGAAAACCTGTTCAAAAAAGTCATGATAGAAAATTTCCCTATCATGATGAGTGAAAACATTAATCCAGTTCAGGAAGCACAGCAGGTCCCAATGAGGATCAACCCAAACAGACCAACACCAAGGCACATTATTACTAAAATGGCGAATTTCAAAGACAAAGAGAGAATCCTAAAAGCATCAAGAGAGAAAAGACAAATAACATATAAGGGGGCTCCAATAAGGCTATCAAATGATTATTCCACAGAAACAATTCAAGCCAGAAGGGAATGGCAAAAAGTATTTCAAGTCATGGTAAACAAAGGCTTGCAACCAAGAATACTTACCCAGCAAGGCTCTCATTCAAGATAGAAGGAGAAATAAGGAGCTTCCCAGACAAAAAAAAATACATCTCTACCAAACCAGCATTGCAAAAAATGCTAAAGGATCTGCTATAAAAATAAGTAAACAAATAAAATGAAGAAACAGAGAAAGCCAAAGAGGAATACAGACACAAAGGGAGAAAATGGCAATGAATAAGTATCAATCAATAATCACCTTAAATGCAAATGGATTAAATGCACCAATCAAAACACATAGGGTAGCCGAATGGATAAGACAACATGACCCACATATATGCTGTCTTCAAGAGACCCACCTCAGAACAAAAGATCGACACAGATTGAGAGTGAAGGGATGGAAAACTATATATCAAGCAAATGGACATTAAAAAAAAGCTGGAGAACCAATACTGATTTCAGACAAATAGATTTTACAATGAAGGACTTAAAAAGGGACAAAGATGGACATTTCATAATACTTAAGGGAACAATCCATCAAGAAGAAATAACTCTGATAAACATACATGCACCCAACATAGGAGCTCCGAAATATATAAGGAAAATCTTGGAAGACTTTAAGAAAGACATAGACAGCAACAAACTAATAGTAGAGGATTTTAATACCCCACTATCAACAATGGACAGATCTTCCAAATAAAAAATCCCTAGAGATGTTGTGGCATTGAACAGCACTCTAGAGGAAATGGACCTAACTGATGTATACAGAGTCTTTTACCCCAAAGAAGCAAAATACACATTTTTTTCAAATGCACATGGATCATTTTCCAAGATAGACCACATGGTATGTCACAAGACAAGCCTCCACAAATACAGGAAAATTGAAATCATACAAAGTATCTTCTCAGATCACAATGGCTTGAAACTAGAAACCAAATTCAAGGGAAAAACCCCAAAATTCTCTAACTCATGGAGACGGAATAACATGCTTTTAAGCAATGAAAGGGTCAACAATGAGATCAAAGATGAAATCAAAAAGTTCCTGGAAACAAATGACAATGAACACACAACAGCCCAAAACCTATGGGATACAGCAAAGGCAGTTCTCAGGGGGAAATTGATAGCAATACAGGCCTTCCAGAAAAGGTTACAAGGAGTTTATAAAAACGACCTAATCACAATGCTGCAAGAACTAGAGGAGCAACACTAAACAAAGCCCAGAGCAAGTAGAAGGAAAGAAATCATCAAGATCAGAGCAGACCTAAATAACTCAGAGATTCAAACTACAATTCAAAGAATCAACAGGTCCAGGAGCTGGTTCTTTGAAAAAATAAACAAAATTGACAAGCCCTTATCCAGACTCATCAAGAAAAAGAGAGTGAGGACCCAAATAACCAAAATCAGAACTGAAAGAGGGGAAATCACAACTGATATCTCAGAAATACAAAAGATTGTAAGAAATTACTACAAACAACAATAAGACAAAAAACATGACAACCTGGATGAAATGGACACATTTTTGGAAAGGTATAATCTACCAAAACTGAACCCAGAAGAAGCAGGAAGCCTGAATAAGCCAATAACAACTAGTGAAATTCAAGAAGTCATCCAAAATCTCCTAAAGCACAAAAGCCCTGAACCAGATGGCTACACAGGTGAATTTTACCAAACATTTAAAGAAGAACTAACTCCTATCTTCCTCAAACTATACCAAAAAATTCAGGAAGAGGAAAGACTCCCAAACTCTTTCTATGAGGCCAATATTATTCTAATCCCAAAACCAGGGCAAGATCCAACTAAGAAAGAAAGCTACAGGCCAATATCTCTGATGAACATAGATGCTAAAATTCTTAACAAAATATTGGCCAATTGGATTCAACAGTATATTGCAAAGATCATACACCATGATCAAGTGGGCTTCATCCCAGGGATGCAAGGATGGTACAACATTCGTAAATCAATAAATGTAATACACCACATCAACAAATTGAAAGATAAAAACCATATGATCATATCAATAGATGCTGAAAAAGCATTTGATAAAGTGCAGCAACCATTTATGATAAAAACCCTCAGCAAAATGAGAACAGAGGGAGCATATCTCAACATCATAAAGGCCATCTATGAGAAACCTGAAGCCAACATTATACTTAATGGACAAAAGCTAAAAGCTTTCCCCTTAAGACCAGGAATGAGACAAGGCTGCCCACTTTCTCCACTTGTATTCAATATTGTCTTGGAAGTTCTAGCTATAGCCATCAGAGAAGAAAAAGGAATCAAAGGTATCCAAATTGGAAAGGAGGAAGTCAAACTGTCATTATTTGCAGATGATATGATAGTGTACATACAAAACCCAATGGGCTCCAACCTACTCAACCTAATAAGCAAATTTAGCAAAATAGCTGGGTATAAACTCAATATCCAGAAATCAAAAGCATTTTTGTATACCAATAATGAAACAACAGAAATACAAGTGAAAAAACAAATCTCATTTACCACAGCAACAAGAAAAATAAAGTACCTAGCAATCAACTTAACTAAGAAGGTCAAAGACCTGTACTCAGAAAACTACTGGAACCTATACTAGAACAATGAAGAAAGAAATCGAGGAAGACACAAATAAATGGAAGCATATACCATGTTCGTGGATGGGAAGAATTAACATCATTAAAATGTCCATACTACCCAAAGCAATCTACATATTCAATGCAATCCCAATTAAAATACCAATGACAGACTTCACAGAAATAGAAAAAATACTTCAAAAATTTATATGGAGCCAAA